>BRDA01070574.1:13893-29946 GCA_036984385.1 Crenuchus spilurus | reverse complement strand
TTATGTAAATTATTATTATTTTTTGACAAATGATTTCTTTAACAAATGGGTGGTCAATCCTGGTCCTGGAGATCTACCACCTTGGAGCTTTTCATTACCTGGATCAGATGTGTTACATTAAGACCTGAGATTGTTAGATCTCCAGAACCAGGATTGGCCATCCCTACTTCTACATATGACCTGTCGACCCATTGTACCTGGATGGATACTATATAAAATTCAGTATGTATAGATTCTGTCTTCTTTTGTTTTGTGAGTTGTTTCTTCAGTCTTTAAAGAATTGGCTGTCTTCAAGGTTGATAAATATTTTAAAAGCCTCCACTCAGGGAGTCAACAGCTCCAAACATGCTACCGTGTGGTTTAGAGATCATCTCACTTCATTATGATAATGCTGAGTTGCACACAACTGGGCCTTTGACAGTTTCCATAAGAGTGCTCTTACTGATCTGTTTTTGGCAGTATTATTATAAATGAGAGAAAAATTTGATCATAAATCAGCCCTCCTGTTCTGAGAGGGGATACAGGGGTTATTCCACAAACCAGGATTTGTATGTTAGCCAGATACCTTAAGCCTAATGTTGAGGATTGTCCAATAGGAATGTCTTGCTGTACTTTTACCGGGTTTTACCTGTTTGTACCTGTTACCTGGCTAAACTGGGAAATCCTGCTTTGTGAAATATCCCAGGCCATGATATTGTATTAATGCATTGTATTATATTAATTATTGTATTTATGAATGAATAAATGAATTAATTAATTAATTTTCAAAAACTACCACCGCTAAAGGAATGAGGTATTATCTGGTATCTATTGAGTACTAAAGGAAAGGTATTATCCGAAACCAGGCAAATATATAGGGTGTCTATTTCCTAGTCATTTAAAAATACCAGTTCATGTAAATCTACATTTTCTATCAGACTTCCAGTTACTCTGAAAGAAAACAGGGGTACTGTCTCACTGCATATGTACTTTCCCACTGTGAATAATTCTTCACCACCAGGTGGAGACAAAGAATAATAAAATATGAAAGACACCAGTACAACATGCTGAAGATGAAGTCAAAAAGAAACAAAAAGTTCCATACATACTGCTAAGAGCAGTCACACATAAAACTGCTGCTAGTGGGGTGAATGCATTTATTATGAGACAGTGTATTAGGTCATATGACAAATAGTAGTACATCTCCAACAAAGAGAATACCATGGAAAAGTTAATTTGTGTTCATAACTTAATTCAATAAAGTATACCATAATATATTTTATAGTCATAACATGTTAAGGGTCATTTCAAGCATTTTTGTTTTACTGTTGATTAGTTTGGCTTATAAGCTTAGTAAGAAATCCAGAATCACAAATTATGAGAATATTTCATTTTAAGTTTGAGTAAATTACTGTTCAAACAGTATCAACAATAAAACAAAAAGGACTGTAATGAATATTAAATGTGACCGTTTTCCTTTTTTTAGAAATTAAATTTGGAACTTTTCACAATATTATCATTTATAATAATTAATTATAATAATACAATATTATATTTGCACTTCATGTCCTAGAGCCTGAATTTTCTTTTCTCAGTAAGCTTGACTTTTGTAAATTATTGAACCTGATCAGTACTTAATGATACTACAGAATATTTGTCAACAGATGTGAATTAATCAGTCAGTATAAATCAGTATAAAATAGTTAGTCCTTTAACCTACTCACCAAGAAAAAAAGCAATAGAATTTAACTAGAAAAGTGCATTTCCTGAAGGAAACACGGGATATTGCACATTGCTAACATGGCCCACAAGCTATGGTATCCCAATTGGTTTGTAAGGTGATGCTTTGGTATTTGTGGTGGTTGCTATGGCACCCAAGGCGGTTGCTATGGCACCCAAGTTGGTTGCTATTGACCCCAAGGCGGTTGCTATGGGACCCAAGGCGGTTACTATGGTAACCAAGGCCGTTGCTATGGCACCCAAGGCCATTGCTATGGGTCCCAAGGCTGTTGCTATGGCACCCAAGGCCATTGCTATGGGTCCCAAGGCCGTTGCTAGGGGCCCCAAGGCCGTTGCTATGGCCCTCAAGGCCATTGCTATGGGCCGCAAGGCGGTTGCTATGGCACCCAGGGCGGTTGCTATGGTCCCCAAGGCGGTTGCTATGGGTCCCAAGGCGGTTGCTATGGGTCCCAAGGCGGTTGCTATGGCCCCCAAGGCGGTTGCTATGGCACCCAAGGCCGTTGCTATGGATCACAAGGCCATTGGTAGGGGCCCTCAAGGCCATTGCTATGGCACTCAAGGTCGTTGCTATGGGCCACAAGGCGGTTGCTATGGCATCCAAGGCGGTTGCTCTGGCACCCAAAGCGGTTGCTATGGTACCCTATGGTATCCTGATGGAGTACATGAATGTTGGTGGCTGTTTGGACACAAAAACTCTGTGGTTTGAGTGTATGTGAAAATGAATGGAAGTCAATGGGAGGAACGAGGGAAAGATGACAAAAAAGGAGTGATTATTAGGAGTGATTATAATTAATCACTGGTTGTACCACTCTTGGCAGTAACAACATGTCAGGGTGCAGGCTGGATTGAGGTGAAGAATTGGAAATGTGTGAATATGGGTTAATCAGACATAACAGGGCTTCAAACAGAATACAGGTACAACAATAACTAAAAGTCATAAAAAGATGTTGCTGGGATATAACTAAGACAAAAGTAACAAAACACAAGCAACAGGACAAGACTAAGACAGGGTATTACAGATAATGACCAATACAAGACAGAAAAAAGAGGGCTTATATAGCAAACATAATTAGGCAGATAATGAGACATGCAGTCTTGGAACAGGTACGTAGACTGATGCTGGGAGTAGCAAGGGGCAGGACAGAGGTGGAGACATGAATGCAAAAAAAGACCACATGGACATATAGGCAAACAGACCAATAACTGTGACACAATGATAATAAAGCATTTGTGACAACTTGAGTCTTTTAGGTCACTGTGGAGGGATTTTGGCACACTTGCCATTACAGAATGGTTTTCATTGGTCTACATCAGGAGAGCCAAAATGCTTGATGATTACTTCTTCACATTGCCAGACATGTTCTATTTAAATTCAATTTAGATTTAGATTCGAGTAGATTCAACTTTTTTCCAATGTGATTGTACACAACAGATTTTGACCTCTGCATTTAACCCACCCATACAGTGAAACACACACAGTAGTGAACACACATGTTCCTAAAGCCCTATCCACGGCGCCCGGGGAGCAGTTGAGGGTTAGGTTCCTTGTTCAAGACACTTCAGTCCTGCCCAGGATTTGAAGTAATTGTGTCTGGCTAGTGAAAGTGAGCCCAATAGTCAACTAAATTTGGTTAATTTGATGATTTAGTAGGTAAGGGGGCAATAACATTTTCATGCAGTACCAAATAGGGTTCAATAGAATTTATCCTTCAATAATTAAAAGTATCATTTAAAAATAGCATGTTGGTGTTTACTTGATTTATCTTATGTATAAGTTTGATGATCTGAAACATCTAAATGTTACAAACATGCAAAAAGAGAAGTCTGGAGCACTGTAGATTATCTTCAATCTGTGAAATTGCACTTGAACTAATCACAAGAATATTTGATTGTGAAATTTCATTATATGTACATTGTTGTCACACATTTACAGTGTGATAAGTGTATTTGAGTCTAAATACAGGAACATTAGTGTAAAAGTAGTAATAAAAGTAGGGTTAGACTATAATGGCATTTGAAGGAAAATAAACATTTTGAGGCTACACAGCAAAAGTGGAACAGGACAGAAGCTGGTTTGAAGTATTTTGAAGTTGGATTTTGTGTAAAATATGTTTTTGTTCAACTGACCTATACTTCTACATTACAATGTTTATTGATTTGACTTGACACTGAGAGATAGTAATGATACAGTATGTATGGAAGCCCACTTAAAATAACACATCACATCATTAAAATGTTGTTTATTAGTATGTGAACTGTTATGTCATTTTTTTTGGATACTAAATCATTATTTTTTTCATATTATCTCATTATTTTGTTATAGTAAGTCATGAGTTTCAGATATTTACTCATACATTTGAGACAATGTATTATTTTGAGATAGTATCTCAATGTTTAGTTGATGTCATTAGTTTGAGATATTTACTCATACTTTTGAGATAAAACATTATTTTGAGATATTATCTCATTGTTTTTGTTATAGTAAGTCATTAGTTTGAGATATTTACTCACACTTTTGAAATAAGGCATTATTTTGAGATATTAGTCATTATTATTTTACCATAATTATGTGTTATCTTTATTTTATTTTATTTAATATATTGATATCTAAAAATAGGGAAGTATGTAAAATTATTGAGAACATATCTTAAAAAGTATCACTTATTACTGAATAACAGTAATAATAGTCCATAGACATAGATGTGAAAAAAGTCGAGCAAGCGAGCGAGTTCAGTTAAGAGCACAGACTCCATGAAGTTACACTGTAATACTGAGAAAGAGACAGAGAGAGAGAGAGAGAGAGAGAGAGAGAGAGAGAGAGAGAGAGAGAGAGAGAGAGAGAGGAGGGGGTTGTAGTCTATCTCTGGGCATCTCTCTCCACCCCTATCTCTTTACGGGACTGCCAGCTCGCGCTGTGGTATTTCAGGAATGCGTGGTGAACATGGCGGCCGCTCTGAAGGCTCCTAAAAGCGGTCTGCTGGAGCTGCGGGTGGCGGTGGAGCGCTGGAGCCGCGTGCTCGCTGCACTGAGCGGTGACGCGCTCACCGTGAGCCCCGCGGAGTCCACCGAGGAGCCCGTTAAAAACAAAACCTCATCCGGAGCTCCACTAAACGGAGAGCCGAGCAGCCTTTGCTGCCCCCCTGTCCCAGAACACATCAGCAGCGTCAAGCGCACCGTGAGGGTCACCAAGCAGGACGTGGGAGGGCTCGGAATCAGCATTAAAGGTAAGAAGACCTCACAGCCCTGAAGGAAGAGCTTCAGAAGTGTACAAAACTTAATAGAAAAACGCCTTACAGTCTGTTTTAAGCACTAATGTTTTATAGAAGTGTAAACTCCATACTACACCATTTTAACATCGTTTACAGTACTGAAAGTTAGCAACTTCAACCAAACTGAAGCTAATATGAAGATAAAAAAACAACCCATGGCTTTCTTTATGACTCAGCTAGCATATTTTAAATGTTGAAATAAAACTTTAAGTGACACTCGAAGAAAATCAAGAAAGGCGAAAAAGTGGAACTAAAGTTATGTTCATGTTTTCTTTCTTTTAAATAAAGTTTGTTCCATATTTCATTAGCTTTTATAAACTGTTCATAGCAGAGCTTTTAGCTTTGTCATTTATGCACTCAGACCTTTATTTTGTGAAAAATGTCTGCCAGACTTTGCTGGAACAGCTTTTATGCAGCCAACTGTAGTGTTTTCAGTCTTGCAGATTAGCTAATGTTGGTAATAAACACCCAGCCAAGCTGCCAAATGGCCCACCAGTCAGAAATACGACATGTTTGCAGTGGTTTACCCTTTCAAGAGGATTGTTCTTACTCTGAAAGGTCATTCACAGGGCTTTACTACACTCTTAAAAAGATGGTTTTTAAGGGTTCTTTAGTAATGAAAATGGTTCTATATAGAACCATGAACACCTAAAGAACCCTTTAGGTGCACAAAGGGTTCTTTCTGTGGTGAAAGTGTTCTTCAGATTGATGAGGAAAGCGTGGTAGATGGTTCTATACAGAACCTTTTTGAAAATGGTTCTATATATCCCCCAAAAGTGGTGTTCTTCTGTAGTTACAATATCAAACGTAATAATAGGGGAATCCTTTTTGTTGCTATATAGAACCATCTACAGCACATTCTTCACCAGTCTGAAGAACCCTTTCACCATGCAGTTTATGGTTCTATATAGAAACATTTTCTTTACTAAAGAACCCTTGAAGAACCATCTCTTTTAAGAGTGTAGTCTTAGATGTTTGTGGATCAGCAGAGTGTTAGGATCCTGTGTTTCAGCCTTTTCTTGTGAAATCTGTTTTATTCATTTTTATTACTTATTTTTTATGCTGTGTTACTGACAGGCTGTACTTTGTTGTGATTGGACAGACATATCACTTCTGGACTTTTAGTTTAATACCAAGAGGCCTAAAATGAGCTTATGACATAACACACAATGGGTAGGACAATGACTGGGATATTGGAATGTCATGCCATCAGTGAAGTTTTAGCAGTGCTAGTAGTGCTATGTCCATAAAAGGATTCACTTCATTTCAGCCCTACCCCCACTCCCTCAATCTCTACATCTCTCCTCGCATACTTGTATACTCTGGCTCTATCCCAATACATGGCCTAAGCCCTAAGGCCTCAATTGAAGGGCACACTTCTGTGGCTTTGTTAAAGGGAATAACAGGGTGTCAGCGTTCAAGATGTTGGAAACAGGACATATTTCTCTGTATATGTCACTTCTGATTTGATGCAATTTGCCCTGTTCCGCAGCCATGCTGGACACAGTTACTGCTGTATCTCAAATGAAATAGGTTTATCTGATTAATTTCATCATATTTAACTGCTTACATTTTACTTTTTGGTTAATTAAGGCAAAATTAGTATTCTGTTTGTTAATGTCAAAATGGCAGCATAATAAAATGAGTTTGCATGTGTATACAAACAAAATTTCAGTGCAATAAATGTGGCCTTTGTTGCTACTGATATTAACAGTAAACAGGTTTCCATTATCATAAACATACAACAAGCAAAATCATACTGACTAGCTCATGCTTATAAAACAATAACAGGATTAAAATAATATTCTTTTGTTTCCATCAACTACATAGTTTTCAGATATGTAGCTGTCATTTACTCAGTCTTAGCCAGGGGTATTGTTAAGATGTCAAGACGTTGGAAGCTTAGCCCAGGCTGTAAGACAGTCCTGGGGCTGGGCTGGTATGGAGGTGTCTAGAGGTGAGCATTCCATAGTGCAAATTTGTCAGATGGACGTACATAATCTGGTGGTGGAGCACACAAACTTTACTTTCACTTTCACTTTTACTAAACACTTGTGGCTGACCTCCCAATTGCCCACCCATAATAATTACAGTTACACTTAAAGAGTGTCCTTTTTTCCATTTTTTGAGCTGGTACGTTTAGGTTTAGGCTCTCAAGTGGAACAAGGGTAATCTCCATCCGGAAGGTGTGGCCTGTTGCACACTTTGAGAGGGGTACATCAAGTGCTCCTAGGGAGGTGCTTGTGAGCACCCCTTGTTAAGAAAAATATAAGAACTGGGTCGCCTTACCTTGCACACCTAAGCAAGCATGCATAAACAAAGTCTGCAAGGCTGCAAGTGTGAGTAATAGGACAGGGCCTCTGTGCCTGAAATGAGACACATACTGTAACGCATACACAAGAAAAAGCTGACTTCAGGTCACTAAGGAAAGAGACAAATGGTTATACTGTAATAAAAGCATTCAAAACTTTGTGATCTTGGGTAAAACACTGTTAGTGGCATTTTTCCAGTGGGATTACTATATATTTGCTTCAATTTTGGTAATTAACATTCATTCTTCTGGGAGTGGTTGGATGGCATGTTTGCGTCTGTAGACAGAACTGACACTGGCTTGTAATGAGGGTTGAGGCAGTGTGTGTATTGGGGGGTGGTGGGAGTTGCACCCCAGTGCTGACAGCTGACTGGAGAATTACCCATAATGCTCAGCATGGTCATTGGCTTAACATGAAAGCTATGGAACGAGAGCAAGAAGGAGTGGAGAGACTGGTGCTGTTTAATTTAGGACGAGAGAGAGAGAGAGAGAGAGAGAGAGAGAGATGACCTTGCATTGATTACAGTTGTATGTCTATATTTACTGTAGTACTTCATGCAGGTCTTTGAGTCTGTTGGGGTTTTACTTATCAATAGTCAACATTTGACTAAGAAACTATCTTTTATTCATCAGAAGTCTTCATTACAGACAAGTTACAGACAATTGTCACTTTCCATTAACCAGAAAACGCTGTGATTTGAATCTGTAGTTTTTTTTTCATTCAACCAGGGAGTGGTTGAGTAAATGTAGGTTCAAATAGTGTACACATGACATGATTGGCTAATATATACTTATGAGAAACATAAAATGGATTGTGCAAAAGTTGCAACTACAACAATAGAACAATAAAACCATATGTATGTATTAAATTCAGCAAACACTTAACAACAATAGATATTAAAAATAAATAAATAAAAAAAATCCATATCTTCTCTTCTATGTAGAGAATGTTGTTCCTTCACAAATAATTTAACCAAGGGTGTCCAAACTTTTGCATACAACTGTAAACCAAATATATATAATTATGTAATGATCTAATCAGATATAAAGCAAAATGAAAATGCTAACTCTCTGTTTCTAGAGTTAATTCAAGTAACAATCTCAAGAGCAAAAGGAGTCAATAATAGAGTCGGGCACTCACTACTTTCTCTCCTTCACTGTTTGCCAGTGTATTAAATGTCAACCATTTCCTTCTTATTACGTGTATAAATGACTTGCCTGACCCCATTCTTCTCCTCAAAGGTCAAAATGTTTCAGAGAACATGTTGGCTGATGATAAAATTATCTCATTGCAGCAGATACAAATTAACATGTACATATTCATATTAAAAAGTTATCAGCAGCTCATTTTACAGAAGGAAAAACCTCCACTCATTCTAATTTGTGTGATATTATTGCAATACAGAGAACTGTTCAACTTTTTCTTCTGTTAGTAGACAGGGTATAATGCATCAGCTTCCAAATGACACATTCAGTCACATCAGAAAACTAATTTATGTATTTCCAAATTATTTAAATTTTTGGAGCAAGGTTTTCATCTCTGCTCCTACGTTATCCACACGATTCCTGTCTGTATGCACTATATACACTATAAGAGGCAGTATGTGGTGTAACTTGTTGTAGTTACACCATAACCTTGCTTGCATGCTTGTGTTCACATTAAAGTGCCATTTTTGTATAGAATTTCATCATATAATTTCATATTGGTTTCAGACCCCAGTATTGAGCTGTTGGTATTTGAAGTATCAAAAATAATTGGAACGTTGACTAAAATAATTGATGTAGGATCACATCATGATGATGATGTGGGCAGCTGTGGCCAAGTGGTTAGGGGATCTTGTCTTGTGAGTGGTTTGATCCCCATGCAGTTCATGACTATTATTGAGTTGAGCAAGGCATCTAACCCTCAACTGTAAGTTGCTCTGGATAAGAGTGTCTTCTAAATACCTCAAGTGTAAATGATTTACATGTCTTCTAGACACGTTTACTCAGTAACATGTAGTCAAGTATAATTCTGATTCCTGAGTATTTTCAAATTGTGATAAATTCACTTCTACTCAAGTATTTTTGTGAAGAATCTACTATTTGTATCTGTTACATTTGGTCAAAAATGTGTTATTAGTTCCTTAATTTTAAGGCTACCGAGCTACAGTGCCTGTTCTAACTGACTTACTGTGTCTTTTTATTGGAAATGTCATTTTATTTGACATATTCATGGTTCAGTGCATTATTGTATGTGCCTGGTTAAAAAAATAGTTTTGGATTGGTCTGGTTATCACAGAAGTGAAGGAATGTTTGATAGAAAGGTGAGGATCCAGTTGGAACTTCTTAGTAGCATCTACAACAGTGGCACTGTTTCTGACATCCTACCAACACTGTTGGGTCCTACAGCAGTATCTAGACCAGTGGCTAGTCACCGAGCCAGTCATTTTATAAAGAGCAAAGGTAAACAACTGTAAAGAGGCAATGAATTATTAGATGATACTGTATCTCATGAATACATAGTGGAAACCTATACAACAAATCTCCGGCATTTTTCCATTATAACAACACTGATCTTAAGGTCCATGGCCACTTCAGTGGTGTAAAAGGTTGTATTTTTTGTAAATAAGAGCTTTTAGAAAGGAGTCCTCTTAAAAATGAATTTAAATCACTTGGTCACTTCACTGCTATAAAATGTATTTGCCATTGAGATGTTTTATGAGGAAAACTCAAGGTGGTCATTTCCAACCTCATTGCTTTACTAGATTTACATCTAAAACCCAAGAACCCTTGAGTCCAACAGCAATGGCTTCCTAATGTTCATTGAAAATGATCATTACACCTGATTTAGAGATGCCATTCTTTCAAAGATATACTGCAGGTATAACCTTCATGTACTAAAGAAGATCTATGCTTGTTAATCTATGCATTTTGGACCGCACTCTAGCTCAAGGTCGAAGCCAACCATAATTCTCATGTTGAAGTACTCCACATAAATCACAGACAAGGAGAGGATATCTAATGTAGAAAATTGGTTAATAGTAAGAAGCTAGGGATACTGAGCTTGTTTACAATTTTAACAGCTTACAATTCTTATAAAGTTTAAATATTGCTTACATGCTTAAATATCATGTAGTGGGATTAAATATGTCTATGTTAGACTACTTGTGTAGTGTGTCTTTGTAGTTCATATGGTGTGTTGTTCATGTATTGTTTTCCTCTTCCTTTCTTCATTTCTTACATTTATATTCTGTTTTCTTTTGTTTGTTTTTAGCACAGGTCCAAAAGAGAGTAGTCAACAAACACACATTTTGAAAGGGAAGCATTTCAAAAACACTTCAGGGAGCCATTTGGACTGGAGCTGAGAAAGAAACACTAAATATAAACTTTAGATGTGTTCAGATGCCTCAGATGCATTACATTCAATATTTACAGGAGTGATCTGATATTTCTTCGTGAACAACCTTTGCAAACTTTGCAACCAACCTTCTTCCAAACCTCACAAATACATAGAGTGAGATAAGCAGCGCAATTTCAACATAGCTCATCACCTGCGAGACAAAGTCTAGACTGACATTATTGTCAGCATGAGTTGTGGAAGCAGTTATTGGAATTTTGTGGAATCAGCATATATTTTATTCACATTATGTGTAGTCTCACAAGACCAGGTAGCAACTTGTAACAAGAATGCACGTCTTGAGAAAATGTTTAGTGCTAAATATCAGTGAAATTTGCAAACGAGGCTCTACCCACAGGCTATCACTCTAATTTAAATATCACTCTAATAAGCATCCCAAATTTCTCCAGTCAGATAATGGCACAAGCAAAGGACCATAATGCTGGGTTCAGAGTCTTCAAAATAAATGTCTACAAAGAATACTGTTTGTAGTGTTTTTTAAGAGGTGTATACAATGCAGAGAATGTTAATTTTATTAAACCAAATCCAAATAGATTATAACTTAGGAGAAAAGACAATTGTTGGTTGTTACAGTCAGTGTTAACGGTAATGCATTTTAATATAATGTGTTACAGTAATATTACAGTTACAGATTTACAGTTACAAGATAAAGTTACTTTTTTTGAAATGAAGTATTGTAAAGCATTGCAGTTAAAATGCTTGTTACTGAATTCAAAAGAATAGTATTACTTATGTGACTTATCTGTCTCCAAGAGATCAATATTAATTGCATGTAATATATTAAAGCATACATGTGTATATTTATTGTACACATTGTCCCTAACAGTGCAGCTGTTGGAGCACACAAAGCTAAGTGGCTGTATTCTGTAGTTTGTAGTTTTTTTCCATTTCACCACCAAGCTGTAACTGTGCTGGTGAATCTATGTTTTGTTAAATGGTGAGGAAAAGCACTATTCTGAATGTCCAAAAAGGTAACAGTGTCATTAAAAACATGAAAGTTTGTTTTGCCATTTTCGTCTGAATAATTTCGGTTGCCAAATATTCAGTGCATCGCTACTTTTGAATGATATGCACTTTTGTTTGCACTTTGTTACAGATTTATTTGTGTTTTAGAGTAACACAGAAGTAAAGTAATGCATAATGAGATTACTTTTTCCAGGAAGTAATAAGTAAATTAATCCCATTACAACTTTTGAGAAATAGGCTAATCAGTAATTTGTAATGGATTACTTTTTCAGCACTCATCCCAACAATGGGAATAGCATTCTGGCAGCCTGGTGTTTGTGTCTAGGCAAGAACACCTGGCTATAATAAGTCTTTTTTGCTAATTCTTTCAAACATCATGTTTACTTTGACTACTGTACAATGTCACAACTGGGAAGAGCAGGGAACACAGGAAACAGTCTCCTAAAGCTAATAATAAAAAGATAATGTGTTGTCACATATTCCTACATGTCTGCATATGCCCAAACACATGTACTTGTTGCAATCTCTCACTCTGTGAGATTACATTATACATAGCCAATAAAAGGTGCCATGACGTAAGACTTGGCTTTTGAAGACAAAACGATTACATTTTTATACCTTTAAACAATGAATCAATAGTATCAGTATAAATCTTTATCTAGCACTGGATCTTAAACATATTCATAGTAATCCTACATATCTTAAAATGGGAAGGATAGGATTTAATTACATTAAGCCTATAATACATTTAAACACTAAGGTTGATTAACATCATCAAATGGCTACTGCTCCTCTTCATCCTCAGTACTTTTGTGCACTGAGCACTCAAGCTGCAGTGCTGTCTCTATTTAGCATCCATTACCATGCCCCGAGAGAACATGCCTCTCTTCATCTGGAGTCTCTTTGGTCTCCATGGCCATTTTCACTTTCTGCCAGAGCAGTTTGTGGCCAACTGAGATATGTCTTATATATCGTTTTTCATTTGGGGATCTCCTCCAGAAATATGAAAACCAAAGTATCTTTCTTTTCATCAAAATGTTTGAATCTGGCCACCTGAGTCTCTTTGGAACACCAGTTGCTTAAGTAGCTGTTAGTGATCAAGCAAATGGAAACCAGCCGTGTCCTCCATGTTTGGTTTTTCCATTATGCAGGCTTCTTCCTGAATATTGAAGGAAATAAAAACATTATGCTGTTGGGGAGTTTGCTTCCTTTTCCTGTCATTGAGGAATGCTAAAAATAGGTAGCATGTCGACCAGATGCCACTGTATAAAGCGCTAAATAAATGAGGCAAGTGGAATGAATACAACTATCAAAGAACTACAGAGGAAGCAAAAGAAGTCATAATGCACAGTGCAAGTCTCAGTGTTGAAATTTCTTCTTGCACATTGCAGGTGGAGAGCTACAGATTATTCAGGTAATGAACACAAGTTTGATTAATTTGAAGTGACCAGTTAATGAACCAATCTCTGTACAGTCACAGCGGGAAAGTGTTGTTCTGCACACCCAAAAACATTAGTATGGAAAGTCTGATTAATTGATGCAAGCAGATTTTCACAGGATAAAGCGTCTAGATATTTTTTTAAAGTCAGGAAGTCCTTCTGGACAGGATAAAGTTGGTATGTGTTAGTTATTAAGGTGTAAAATTCTAAGTACATTGGAACATCCATCATAAAAAGACAACCAGTTTTAATTGTCTTGATGTCATTTATCTGTAGTATGTAAAGACGTCTTGAAAGTTCTATGTTTTCTTCTAAAACACACTCCATCCAGGTTGAGAGTTGTTACTGACTTCAGCATTGCTCTATCTGGAATGAGCTATGCCTCCACTGTGACTTCAGTAGATGAGGTTTAAGTAGTCAGGGTCAGGTATTTACTGTCATTTCAAACTTTAACAAGTGATTCCATGATGGATTGAGCAGTCTCAGTGATAAACGAGTTGTTGACAGGTCATTGGATTTGAAGATGATTTAGTTTTTTGCAATATAAAGTTCCTATGGACCACTCACCTTGAATGCTGACTGGAGTTTCTCAATGTGTTGAACAGGTATTTTGCTAGTAAAAACATTTGGTTCAATGTGTTTAATTAAATTTCCTTTAAGTCTTAGTGTAGAAAGTTTATTACAGAGCCTGCATTTAACTTCCAGAAATATTGCCTAATGTTTTTTTTTTAGAAAGATTTAGCTCCACCAGATTTCCAAAGTGTATAAAGGCTATACATATAAAATTGAGATGTGTGAGATGTGTCAGAAATGGCAGCCTGCAGAGATCTCCTTCTTTAATTTCTGAGATAACTGAAAGATTGCTGTTTTGGGGTAACTGAGAAGGAACCGTTTGGAAACCCATTTTGTAGCAAAGTACAGTTAACATTCAGAGCAGTGAAAATTCAGTGTTTGGTACAATAGTAATGGAGCAATGCAAGAGCACAGCAGTCATTTTTCAGGCTTATATCCAGAACTATCACTTCTCTGAAGTGAGTTTCGTTATTTGCAGCAATGCCCAGCTATCAGTATATCTACAGTATGGCAATGCAGAATGAGATTCAGAACAGTCCCTTTGTAAATTGTCTTTCTTTCCAAATCAAACTAGATGATCGAAACAAGGACAAAAGATGAAATGCTATTACATTAATGCAGTTCAACTTTCTAAAGGTTATAACTCAAGTTGTATTTTTCTAAAGGTTGCTGAAGCTTTATAATCTGAACCATGAAAATGAACAAGTGTTGTTTTTCACCATAATCTTCTACATTTCATTATACAGATCCTTTTATGATAATATTTAACTTTAAGCCCGGTTAAGATTGATTTTCTAAGAAGATTATTCAACTGTGCAGTGACGTACAGTTGGATATGAATGTTGTGGCCTTAACAATGTTACATTTTAGCAAGTTAAACATTGCAAAAGTAGCTACCTGATGCGGTTATCATATATATATATACTGTGTTTATCAAACTTATTGGCTTAAGAATATTGACCTGGGATCCACTTTTACCTTCCAACTGAATCAGATTAACAGAGTATTGATATGTACTGATATGAGACCTGTACTAAAGTCAGTGTTCTACATTGAAATGCTTGGCAAATATGGCCCTGTGTTTGAAAAGTATTTCCAGCCTTAAACTAAGCCTGCTTTATTACATATCATAAAAGTAATTTATACAATAAGAATTCTGATTTAGGTTCACAGTTTTGTTTACAGTTTTATTGAAACAAAGGTAAGGCAAAGGAAGTTTATTTATTTAACACCTTCCATACACTATGGACATTCAAAGTGCTATCCAAATTAAATAAACAGATAAATGAGTAGAATTGAAATAAAAAAATTAAATAGTTAAACATATAAATAGTGCAGATGTAAAACAACAAAATTAAAAACGGATGCAGTGCAATAAAACATGATCAAAACAAGTGATTAAAAATAGAATGTACAAAGTACAAGATTGTAATTGCAATTATGTAAGCAAGTAGGTAAATTTAATTGGATGCGTTTTATTGCGTCACATAGAGTTGTTTCACTTTTCAGATATGAAAGTTAGTTTAGTTTCAAAAGCTTGCCATGTAAAAAAAAACACTAGACACTGTACCTGTTTGTTAACTGTAGTTAACTGTGCATAAAATGGTAGCCTATTTGTAATGATGTTCTTTGGTTTACATGACAGGGCAACACTGAGGTTTGATATGTTTGTTTGATACAGGTGGTAAAGAGAATAAGATGCCAATCTTAATCTCGAAGATTTTCAAAGGACTCGCAGCAGACCAGACTGAAGCTCTTTATGTGGGTGATGCTATTTTGTCAGTGAACGGATGTGATCTGAGAGAAGCTACACATGATGAAGCTGTACAAGCCTTAAAGAAGACCGGCAAAGAGGTCATACTGGAGGGTAAGCAATCATGGTTCCTGCTGGTTGTGTGATAAAGAAATATTTCAGTCTTTTGCAATTTCTAATCTGTCACATCTGTACTGTATGGTTCCACAATCAGTCATTTCAAAGTGATTCCTTGCACTTAGAAAAGAACAAAAAACTCAAAACACATCTGTGATAGAAGTCTTTGGGAAGGTGGCGAATTCTGGCAGGAAATTCTGGAAAACATATTTTTATAGGACACTTTCATGAGTTCTTCAGTAAAAGGTGAATTAAACTAAAAATCCATAAAATCATTCTTTCAGAGATTAGACTTTCACTATAGACAGTTTTTCTTAGGCTTTTTAGGCTTTGTCCCATTCCTGTTTGTGGTGATATGCTGACTGCAAATCCTGTCAGAAGCAAAATAATTATGACATGAAAGCCATTTATTAGTGATAAATTAGATTTTCTAAGTTGGGGGGCACGACAGTCACAATATGGCATTGCAGCTGATACATGCTGATATATATATATATATATATATA
>BRDA01070574.1:3215-13850 GCA_036984385.1 Crenuchus spilurus | reverse complement strand
CAGACGCACATATATATATATACTGTATATAGTCCTGCAAGTATAAAGTAGGAGTTTTATGATTACTAGCTAACTTTGTAAATTAACTGTACAGGCTACGTTTGTATTTACACTGATTTTAGTGAAGCTACATAGTCAGCCAGAATAACCCAGAAACAGCACGGTGAGACATAAAAATAGGAACAGACTGGTCAACAACAACAAGAGTCACTCAGCTTTCTGATAAAGGTGTCATGTAAAAAGCCCCGTCCTTTGGTTATGGAGCTATTAGGATGCATATTTGCCAGTACAAACTGAAAAGGCTTGCTTGATCCAGCATAATGTGTTCAAAAACTACAAACTGTTTATATTATTTTTGTCAGATTTTACCATCCATCCATCCATTATCACACACGTTTAATCCTTATCAGGGTCGTGGTTAGCCCCCTACCCCCTCACTGGGCACAGGGCAGGGCATTACACAATCTAACTAAGCCCACTACAGGGTGCTAATCCATCGCTGGGTGCACACACACATATACATACACATGCACACACGGACAGACAATTTAGAGTACCCAATCCACCTAACCTCCATGTTTTTGGACTGTGGGAGGAAATCGGAGATCCCAGATGAAACCCACGCAGACACAGGGGGATCATGGAAACTTGAAGCTAAGGCCTCAGCGCTGAGAGGCGAACGTGCTAAACACCAAGCCACCGTGCCGCCCCAGATTTTACCATTGATTTCAAATATGGTATTGAAAGGTTTTCTGCTTTACACGTGTGCAAAGATGGTCATCAAGTGGCCAGACTTTCCTTAAGGACTTTGGTGCAGTGCACATATAATGCTTTTGTTCTCCATCTTTTGGTGTTATGTGGGTACATGCATCTGTGTTTATTTATTTACTCCAACAGGTGGATGCAAGTAACCAAATAACACCAAAGAATTGGGCACAAAAGCATTACCTTAAATCCTTAAGGCAAGCTGAGCACGGCCATCTTTGCAATGCCCCTTGGCACTGATGTCATATGTCATAAGTACACACTCCAAACTTAGTAAGTAGGAGGTATCCTGGAGAACTTGATGGCAGCAACACATTACTAGCATAGTGGTGTGAGTGGAGTTCCTGTCTGATCACAACGGATACCAGATCTTTGTTTTTACTATGATGGATAGAATTTCATGAGGATAGCTTTCAGTGAGACATTCTTTCATGTCTGTCTCATCCTAAGACCTGTTATGTGTGAGTGAACCAGCTGTACTTAAGAATGTATTGTATTCCAACCATTTATTCATGCAGTTCTGTCCAGTGGCTTCTATATTTGAGATTCACATTAGTGTATAGGATAATACAGATGCAGCATGATGGAGGAAAAATGCTTTTGAGTATTTATTATGAAATTAGTATTTCAGCAACTTTTTGCGTGCTTTCATACAAAGTAAATTTTTCGCTCATTAAAATTTGCAATCAGCAAATTCTGTCAAAATAAACCAGGAAGAAATAGGTGAATAAAAAACAGTTAAATGAATATGAAACTTTCAGATTCAAACAACAAAGGGAGAGAAAAGACAAGGATTCCCAGGTGTATGCACATGAATACATGCACAAACCCACCCACAGACACATGCAGAAACAGCCAGAGGCAGGAATAAACACGGATAGCAGCAAACAGTCCATACTGCATGCCCTCACTGTCAAACTGTACCTGAAACCTTTTCAGAGATGTTTCCTCCTGAACCTCAGATTTAAGAGGCTTGTAGATGAGACTGCTGGCCAACAATCCATGGCTATGAGCCAAAATGGCTGCCATTTCAATCTGACTATTTTTACCCCCAGCATTAAAGGTTTTAAAACTGCACCATCATACTCATTGCCTGTCAGAAAATAATGAGAATGTGGTGCTTTACTGGGCAGTCACGTCCTCTGTGTTCAACAGTAATTAATGTTCAGTTAGAATTTTTGAACAGAATTAAATTGTCGAAGTTGCTGTGTACTTATGGTTCAAGAACAGTGCATAGAACCCTGTTGGTTTAGTAGTGTGTTTTGTTTTTGGCATTATTAGCTTTAACCTTATTTCAGTGGCTGTCTTTTCATGAGAAGTTTCAAAACTTCTTGCACCAAAATTAACATTTTTGGCCGAAACCAAAACCGAATACGGAACATAGTTCTTTATTTATATAAAGCATAAAATTAGTAACTAAACTATTTCACAAAATAAGCCTTGTAGTCAGTCAGGACTGAATGTCTATATTTTATTAAATTGGTTTGACATCATTAGGTTTAATAACATGAGTTTTATTTATTATTCTTTTATATTTGTATATATAACAAATATTAGAAAAATTACACAAGACAATAATATATGAATATGTATGATGATGCATGTATGTGACATTATTATTAATATTTAATTAAAAGAAACATGAAACTAATCATGAAAATGACTAAAATGAACAATGTAAGTAACATAAATGTTTGTTTGTTTAATTTGAGTTTCAGTGGCTACTAACACTGAAACCGTACATTTCTGCCGTTAATTTTGCAGTGGTCCGTAACACTGCAGCCGCAGGGACAAACACAACACAAAGCTAAGCGGCTGTATTCTGACTTCATCATAACAAGTGTATTTTAGTAAACTTTGTGGTTGTAATTTGTTGTTTTCTTCCAAATCACCACCAAACTGTAAATGTGTTGGTGAATTTGTGTTTTGCTAACTGTTGATGAAAAGCAGAATTCTGAGTGTCTAAAAAGGTCACAGTGTCATTAAAAATATCATTGTTTGGTATAAATTATTCTGTCTTTTTACTTATTCGGCCGAACACTGAATTTCTGGCTGTTTTTTACTTATTTGGACAGAAACACAATTTTTGGCTGATTACGTTTGGTTGCCGAATATTTGATTAGATTAAACTTTTTGCCAATGTGATTTGCACACAACAGAATTTGACCTCCACATTTAACCCATCTGTGCAGTGAAACACACATTAGTGAACACACAAGGCTGGGAACCTTTCCACGCTTCCCGGGATAGTGCATCCCTAGTTTAAAACATGTTTTTAAGCTAGAACTTTATCTCTCCCATATACTGTATTCATACTCATTTCAGGCATTAGCATAACTTTGAGAAGCATTAAACACTGTTGTCTGGTTCTGATCACCTCCACTGTCAACAATTCTGAATTCATTTTTTTCTGGAATGACAAGCTTTACATCAAACCACTCTGAATGACTTTGCTTATATCATAATGATTTTATTGTGGGTAAATGTAGAACATTATGTGAAGTTATCCTTTAAGGTTCTATTAATGCTGACTGCTCTGCAATTTAGGACCACATCATCTCAATATGACTAGCTGAGCTAAGGTCAAGTAAATGTACTGTACCCATAAAATACCACAGATGAAATCATAAAGCTACAGCTGCTCTCACAGGATGACCTCATCACACTTAAGTACACACCCTAATGAACACACACACACACACACACACACACACACACACACACACACACACACACACACCAGCCAGGCGCAACTTTAATACAATTTTCATGAAGTGAATAACATTGCCTGTCTTGTAACAGTGGTGTATGTGAAGGTCTGGGATATATAAGACAGTGAGTATACACTTCATTCTCATAGACAGTGTGTTGAGAAAAATATGCAGACATGGAGACATGAGTCACTTTGATTGGGGCTAAATAGTTATGGCCAGATGGCTGTGTTGGAACATCTCCAATATGACAAAACTTGTGGGGTGCTCCTGGTTATTACTTACAAACAGTGACCTCCAAATTTCTTGTATTTCAATCCAATTTAGCATATGTGGGATGTACTGGAACAGTAAGTCTGATCTGCTGCCATTCCACCTCACAACTAACAGGACTTAAATGATCTGCTGCTATTATCTTTATGCCAAATGCCACAAGACAACTTCAGATGTCTTGTAGCAGCCATGACTTGGTGGGTAGGAGCTGTTTTGGTGGCGTGCTGAGGACCAACAGCATAATGTCATATTAGCAAATTGGTTTTATTGTTTGGCTAATAGGTGCACACATGCAATAATGTATCTTATGATACTTCCCAGGAGTATAAAAAAATGTAAGTGGTTTTCAAATGATTTGCAATATTAATTTAAAATCAATTACATGAATATTTGTTAATGTTTTAAATTCCATTTTAGTGAGAATGTTGAGGCTACATTTAAGTGCAGTAATTAAAAAGCACTTATAGAAGAGCTATAAGAACAGCTTATGTTTGATAATAACCGTAAATAATGCCACAGTAATTGCAGTGAATCTTAGACATCATTTGTTCATTTGAATCATTTTCTAAAAAAGCATGAATCATTTTGTGGACAGAGATTTTTGCCTCCAGTGTCCTATACTTATAACCACCATTAAATGTAGACATGTGGACATACATATGTGGTCATATTTCAATCAATATCTCATTGTCCTCAATACAAAAAGCATCTTGTGTAATCGGAGGGATCTGAGCCATGCTTTACTGCTTTCTCAGTTTGGCTTTCTTTCCGAGCCAGCAGCCATAATACTAGGCATGGATTCAGTGAATTAATTAACGCAAGAAGCAAATCAAGCTGAAGTTGGGGATGGAGGCAGAATGCCAGACTCGCATAGAGAAACACTTGCTGTAATTTATCAGCCAGAGAGGACTGGACTGAATATTGGGTGTTAATGATCAAGAATGTTTTTATTATAGCATATTAGTTCAGTTTAGGTGTGAGAGAGTTCAGAGATGAACTGAATGTGCACAAGAGATAGATAGATAGAGAGAGAGAGAGAGAGATGGTGATTGAAGAGAAATGCTTACTGGATATGATAAGTGCTGAGTCTAAAGTGCCATATCAGCATTTATCAATTGTAATAGATCTCTTAGAAATGGATAGTGAAAGCCATCAAGGTGGGTCTGTACATCTACTAGTATGTTTGTGTAGACAGTGTCTGCTATCTTCATGAAGGCAGAGGTTGAAAGTGCAGTTATTCTATGGCTTCATTAAGACAGATAGAGTATGTGGTTTGATTAATTAAACAGAAATGGTAGCAAAATACAATAGTGCTGAAGGAGAGAGCAGCAATGACAAATTAGTCTAGTGTATGAGAGAGAGAGAGAGAGAGAGAGAGAGAGAGAGAGAGAAGGGAGAGTGGAAATGGAGCAGAAGATGTGCCAGGATGAAGTAGGCTCAATTACTCACAGTAACAAATAAACTCACACAGCCAAGCTGAGCCAAACCCTGCCAATTGTAATATGTGTTAGCGTGGCGTTGTTTTGATCTCTTAGTGGGGACCAAATGTCCTTGTAATGATAGCAATACAGGTAATCTGTAGTAGTTGGGGACATTTTGCTTGTCGTCACAAAGAAACATACTTATAGCAGACAGATTGTCTTGTTAGTGAAGTAAAGTTACGGGTTAGACACAGATGTAGTACAGTATTACTTAGCTTCAGTTTTATTTAATCCAATTGACTATGCATGCTTTGTGTTTATGTGTATATGTGTATATGTGAAGGGAATACCAAAATCAAAGTGTCAGTCTCCTGTGTCTATGTGTGTGTATGTGTGTGAACATGTGTGTGAATTCTGGTCTTTCTCACCCCTTGTCTGGTGGGAAACACTGCGACGGATAACAGGAATTTTCATGCTTCCGAAAGCCCACTGTTCTCAAACAAGCTCTCCCTCAGGCTGCTGTTGCTGCTGTTTTCACTGCTGTCTCTCACAGCTTTCCTTCAGGGCATCTGACTTTAATAAGTGTCATATACAAGCTAAAGTCAGTCACTTTCTGCTTGTTGAAGTTGTGCTCTAACAGCCTGCTTTCTGTAGCTGAAACATCAGACTTTCACATGTAGTGTTAATTTCAAAGATGGTCTAAATGAGAAGTATTTCAGGTGGAAAGGTAAATGCTGAAATGTCACAGGAGCTTATTGTGTATGTGTTGTGCATATTGTGCAAAAACAGTAAAAACAGTAGCCAAAATGGATTTTCATAATTTCTGAGCTTAGACAAACAATAATATATTGTTTTATTATATATTATATATACATACTACAGTGGGGAAAAAAGTATTTGGTCAGCCACTGATTGTGCAAGTTCTCCTACTTAGAAAGATGAGAGAGGTCTGTAATTTTCATCATAGGTACACTTCAACTGTGAGAGACAAATGAGAAAAAAATCCAGGAAATCACATTGTAGGATTTTTAAAGAATTTATTTGTAAATTATGGTGGAAAATAAGTATTTGGTCAATAAAATAGTTCAGCTCAATACTTTGTAACATGGCAATGACAGAGGTTAAACGTTTCCTGTAAGTCTTCACCAGGTTTGCACACACTGTAGCTGGTATTTTGGCTCATTCCTCCATGCAAATCTCCTCTACAGCAGTGATGCTTTGGGGCTGTTGCTGGGCAACACAAACTTTCAACTCCCTCCACAAATTGTCAAGGCCTCTCCAGGACCTTTACGGAGCCACTCCTTCACTGCCCAAGCAGTGTATTTGGGATCATTTTCATGCTGGAAGGCCCAGCTACATTTTATGTTCAATGCTCTTACAGATGGAAGAAGGTTTTGGCTTACAATCTCACAATACATGGCCCCGTTCATTCTTCCCTTAACACGGATCAGTCGTGCTGTCCTCTTTGCAGAAAAACAGCCCCAAAGCATGATGTTTCCACCTCCATGCTTAACAGTAGGTATGGTGTTCTTGGGATGCAACTCAGCATTCTTTTTTCTCCAAACATGGCGAGTGGACTTGAGCACCAAAAAGCTCTATTTTGGTCTCATCTGACCGCATGACCTTCTCTCATGCCTCCTCTGGTCATTGGCGAACTTGAAATGGGCCAGGACATGTGCTGGCACGAGTAGGGGGACCTTGAATGCCCTGCATGAATTTAAACCATGATGACATAGTGTGTTACTAATGGTTCTCTTTGAGCTCTTTGAGACTGTGGTCCCAGCTCTCTTCAGGTCATTGATCAAGTCCTCCTGTATAGTTCGGGGCTGACTCCTGACCTTTCTCAGAATCATCCTTACCCCATGAAGTGAGATCTTGCATGGAGCCCCAGACAGTCACCTTGTGTTTCTTCCAGTTCCTAATAATTGTGTCAACAGTTGTTGCCTTCTCACCAAGCTGCTTGCCTATTGTCCTGTAGCCCATCCCAGCCTTGTGCAGGTCTAAAATTTTGTCCCTGTTGTCCTTAGAAAGCTCTTTGGAGTGTGATTGATTGAGAGTGTGGACAGTTGCCTTTTATAGACTTAACAAGTTCAAACAGGTGCAATTAATAAAAGTAATTAGTGCAGAATAGGAGGGCTTCTTAAAGAAGAACTAATAGGTCTGTAAAAGCCAGAATTCTTGCTGGTTGTTTATTGACCAAATACTTATTTTCCACCATAATTTACAAATAAATTTACACTGTTGTTAAACTACAATGTGATTTCCTGGATTTTTTTTTCTCATTTGTCTCTCATAGTTGAAGTGTACCTATGATGAAAGTTACAGACCTCTCTCGTCTTTCTAAGTAGGAGAACATGCACAAATACATTTTTTCCCCACTGTATATATATATAAAACTAAAGTTAAACAGCAGCTGCATTTATCATTATTGTATGTTGAGTTCATATTGCCCACTAAAATTTACTATGCAATTACAAAATAGACATTTGCAAATTAAAAAAAACATGTAATTGATCAGTTGATTCTGTTTGATGTCTGGCCATAGCACTGGAATGTTACAGAAGGTGTTACATTGACTGACAAAGAAATTAAATGGGATATATTATGTCACTCACTTTTTCAGTGTCAACTTCAACTTGATGATTTCTGCTAATTTTTGAAGAGAATCACAAGAAGTTTCTAAGCTTTTTTTAGGTAAAGCACCTCTGTTTATACCAGTTGCTACCTGATTAATGCTGGTTAGTTTATTTGTGTGATCTGAGTTGGTGTTATGGATGTACAGGGCTGTTTATGCATAAGCGGAGGGGAGTTGCAAATAATCAAACTCGGAGTTTGACCCTAAGTACTGATGTCAACTGTGATGAATTCCTGAGCAGAGAGACTGTGTAATGACAGAGCTTAATTCCTATTGGCTAGAGTCTGTATGGACAACCATTTGGAAGAGGTGGTGGGTGAGCAGGGACACCAGCTGTTCTGAGCAGTCTCAGAAAGAGAACTGCTATACTTAAACTCCAGTATTTTCAATACATTTTACATAAACAAAACATCAATAAGAAACCCAGTGAACTGTATTAACTTGTGGGTATAGTAGGTCACCTTTATAAAATAAAAACACCTTTATATCTTATAAACACATAACAGTGCATTTTATTATATTCATTTACATATGCTGGTGTGTTTGGAAAATTACATTCTGTTGATGGAAATGCAATACAATTTACATAATCCTGAATAGGTATTAAAGTTACTTTTACATCACTATCAGTAAAATGTACAAGGTCCCTTTTTGGTTAAAACGTCACCCATACTGTAGCAGGTAATCATAAGTGAATTATGTACAATGTTATTTCTAAATGACAATGGAAATGTCAGACAGTTAACAGTCTGAAACCTGCATAAAGCACTATTAGAGTCAGTCCAGGTGGCACAGACACATGTTTATTATTCCAGAAAGGAAGGGAGCAGAAAATAACAAAACATGCCCAGTTAAGCAAACAGAAATGGCAGAACATCACAAGCGTGACTAAACATGGCCGGGCTGGTCAAATGTGACTTCAAACTCAGAGAACAAGTTTATGCAAAAGAAGCAATATACAAGAAGTGCAATAACATGGCTTCTAATGAAGATATTTTTATCAACTGTTCCAGTGGATTTTGTGTAGCAGGCAGACTCAAGTGCAAAGAAATCATTACCAAGAGTGTTAAAAACTATGATTCAGCCAAGAATCTAGTTTTCACAATTCCCCCCTTACCCCAAATGTAGTTAATCAGGTAAGGCGTATTTTGCTTATTTAGTTTTGTACTGGAGTTATGAGGCTAAATGAGTAATGAATGCTAATATTCAACCATTTAGCATTGTGAAACTGCACACCCCTATAATATTCCTAGAGTGCAATATGATAATGTCTCCCATGCACAGCACTAACCAAATTCAAAAGGGGTTTCAGCACCAGGACAATGTACCTGCCAACCCAGTTATCAGATCTAAGCATTACTGAACCTTCATGGAATAGTCTGGAATGCAAAGTGTGAATACAGTTTCTATTTAATTCATCTCTGAAATATGTAATGGTGCTTGAAAGTTTGTGAATCCTTTAGAATTTTCAAGTTTTCTGCATAAATTTGATCTAAAGCTTCATCCAATTGTCACACAAGTTATAAAAGTAGATAAAGAGAGCTAAATCAAACACATGAGACAAAAATATTAGACTTGGTCATTTATTTACTGTGGAAAATGATCCAATATTACATGTCTGTGAGTGGCAAAAGTGTGTGAACCTTTTTGATTAGCAGATAATTGGAAGGTGAAATTTGAGTCGGGTGTTGTCAATCAATAAGATGACAATTAGGTGTGAGTAAGTGCCCTGTTTTATTTAAAGAGCAGAGATCTTGCACTGTCTGATCTTCACAACACTTTTGTGGAAGTGTACAAAGAAGATTTCTGAGGACCTCAGAAAAACAGCCCTTACCAAAAAAAAGTATACTTAGAGCACGTTATTAAGTATACTTAGGTATAATAAACATATTTCCCCTAAGTGTACTGTTATTTAGCAAGTACACTGATAAAAATATACAAGTATACTTACTTGAGACTAAATTGGCCCACAAGTTCAAGTACATAAAAAGTAAACTGAAAGGATACTCTATAATTTTTAGTTTAAAATTGGTATACTTGAAGTACACTTGCATATACTACTTTATGGTAAGGGAGCTGTTGAAGCTCATCAGGCTGGAAAAGGTTACAAAACCATCTCTAAAGAGTTTGGACTCCACCAATCCACAGTCAGACAGATTGTGTACAAATGGAGGAAATTCAAGACCATTGTTACCCTCCCCAGGAGTGGTTGACCAACAAACATCACACCAAGACAAGGCGTGTAATAGTTGATGAGGTCATAAAGGGTCCTAGGGTAACTTCTAAGCAACTTAAGTCCTCTCTCACATTGGCTAATGTTAAGGTTCATGAGTCCACCATCAGGAGAACACTGAACAACAATGGTGTGCATGGCAGGGTTGTAAGGAGAAAGCCACTGCTCTCCAAAAAGAACATTGCTGCTTATCTGCAGTTTGCTTAAAATCACGTGGACAAGCCAGAAGGCTAGTGGAATAATGTTTTGTGAACAGATGAGACCAAAATAGAAAAACATTATGTTTGGAGAAAGGAAAACACTCATTTCAGCATGAAACATGATGGTGGTAGTATCACGATTTGGACCTGTTTTGCTGCATCTGGACCAGGAAGGCTTGCCATCATTGATAGAACAATGAATTGTGAATTATATTAGAGAATTCTAAAGGAAAATGTCAGGACATCTGTCCATGAACTGAATCTTAAGAGAAGGTGGCTCATGCAGCAAGACAACAACCCTAAGCACACAAGTCGTTCTACCAAAGAATGGTTAAAGAACAATTTCCGGAAATGTTTAGTTGCAGTTATTGCTACGGGGGGGGGGGGGGGGGTGTCC
>BRDA01070572.1:0-36599 GCA_036984385.1 Crenuchus spilurus | reverse complement strand
ATTGGTCTTCCAGCTGTTTGTTATATGCTCAATTTCCTTTTTTCAGCCACTTATTGCTACTTGTCCCAACTTTTTTGGGATTTGTTGACACTGTGGAATTTTGAATCAACATATTTCTCCTTTAAAATGTTACATTTACTCAGATTAAACTTTTGATCTGTCATCTATATTCTATTACAAATAAAATATTGACATTTGCCATCTCCACAACTCCACATCTTCCCAACTTTTTTGGAATCCAGTTTGTATATATGAATGTATGTTTTGCTATATATGGCACTGACAATGTGTTTATGTCTGTGTGCATTAGAGAGAGAGAGAGAGAGAAAGAGAGAGAGAGAGAGAAAGAGAGATTGCTTAGCAAAGTCAAGTCCCAGCAGGAAGCACACCTGCTGCCTGAGCGAGCAATTACAGCCACAGTGAAGAGACAGTCAGATCACTCAGAGACTGTAGCTTCACGCCTGCACTGTGTCACACTCACACTGGATAGGTGTGTATATATGCTCCATACATGTAAGTGTATCCTCCACTTTACGAGAGTCACAGACACTCCCCCTGTACTGTCACTGTGTGCAGGTGTCACTTTTTCTCACCCCAGAGCTCCTCAACTCTCTGAGCTCCTTTGCTGCATTCACAGTGCACTTACAGTGAATGGAAAGCTCACAATATTCCATAAATCGACAGAACTGGCTTACTCAGGAGAACATTACATATTGCATGAGGCACATACTGAATTCTGTTTGCCAGCAGTCTGATTTTAGCTCTAATACCATAGATAATAAATTCTTTAAATGCCTTGTAGATATCACTGTTCAGCATCCATGTGGCTTCCATGCTATAAAAACTTAAACATTCAAATAGAATTGCTGTCTATAATGCATAGTGATCTTAATAGCATCTTGGCTACATTAGCACATGTATGCCTCATAATCAGGCAGATTACTTCACATCCTGCTTCCCTTGGTTGCCTTCCTCTTGATTGATTCTTCTTTGTTGATGTGAAAGCTTGGTGCATACAAATTAACACACGTTCAGTGCATTATGAGTTAAGTTTTGAGTGCCAGAGCGTCTGTTTCAGCAGGGAGAGCATGAGGCTGGACAGACGAGGAGGAGAATGAACAGTCTGACCGATGGTGGCTAAGCTTTAGCCTTTAATCTCGAGCATAAGGCATAGCGGCCCATTAGCATGGCCGGACGCCTCTCATCATCCGTTATTGAGCTAAATGTGTTAGGAACTGATATCAGTAAGGGCCAAGTGGACCAGAATAAGTGCGATCAATCCAGCTCTCCTGCGCATTGGGCCAGCCTTCTGAGTAGATGCACTGAGAAGCAGTAGGCACATAACTTATTTATAACAGAATTTGTACAAGAGAACGGTGGATTTACAATTAGATGACATATTATGCCATTCCATTTACAAAGTTCTCAATACTTTTGGTGGCACAGCAGGTCTGCTTTGTGCTGTTTCACTGTTTTCTCATGCAGCATATGTAATTAAGGCATCAAATAATGCCTCTTTAAGAGTTATTTATTAAAGAAATGGTTGTGTGTATATTATATATATATATATATATATATATATATATATATAATTGTAATAATCTGAATGTTTACATTATTTTACGGGGTTGGAAGGTTCTTCTCTATGATGGAAAAGCTGACAATAATTCCCAAATTTTTTTTTTGTAAATCACTGCCATTTCTTATGTATAAAAAGCTAATTTCCAGCAAACTGTATAATTTGAAAACCATCATAAACGTGCTCTTTAATACATTTTGGAATGAATTTCTTCATGTTTTCCCCAACTTTAATCACTTCACTGAATGCTTTTGAGTTTTCAATATATATCAAAGCAGGGAAACATTATTAGATCATAGAAAATGATTAGCATCTAAATCATCCATGGGTGCTATCATATGTCAATCAAACATCAACTTCAGTAATTGGGCTTCATGAAAGGGATTCATAATTGATGTGACGAATGGCAGCAAAGATCTGATTCCTGCTGTGTAACACTGTAGATGCTTTCTGTGCTATCTCTTTCATGGACAGATGCGGTTAAATTCGGAAGCAGAGATGTTCGGGACATCCGAGGGGAGGATATCATGATGATCGGGGGAATCATGTTGGGTCGGGTGGAGGAAATAATAATAATAAAAAAAAAACTGCTTACAAAGTGATCGAATCGGCAAAATCCACGGTCGCTCACCACATCAAGCCTTGTGCATGTAAAACAATAGCCCAGTAGACCCTTTCAAAAGGCATTGTTTCAGATAATGACAAGCTTGGGATGGACCACGGAAGCTTTAAACCTCCCATCATCTTTGAAACCTGACAGCTTCTCCAAAAATAATGTGCGCTTAAAAAGCCAGCGTCAGAGCTATGAAGGTGTTGTATGTCTTCCAAGGCACTTTTTGAATAGACAACAACATTATTTATTTATGAAGATTGGGTTTAGCGTCTCGTTAAATTGATCCATGTACTTTTGACTTTTTTGTCTGTAGTCTATAAGGTATTCTGTTACTGTCATATCAAAACCTGATGAATTTTTAATTTTAAAAGTGCTGCTGTCCTTTACCAGTGCATCCACAAAAATGGGAAAATTGTGA
Organism: Crenuchus spilurus; assembly: GCA_036984385.1. Classification (NCBI taxonomy): domain Eukaryota; kingdom Metazoa; phylum Chordata; class Actinopteri; order Characiformes; family Crenuchidae; genus Crenuchus; species Crenuchus spilurus. The sequence continues at coordinate 33,989 of BRDA01070572.1, read as the reverse complement.
AAAAGTTCATTTGTGGTCAAAATTTAAAAAGGTAAACTCTCATATTTGATGTTTATTACAGGTAAAATTACATCTTTCAGTTTTGTCATTTTAATGTGCATACTGTTTTTATAATTTGTATATATATATATATATATATATATATATATATATATATATATATATATATATATATATATATATAGAGAGAGAGAGAGAGAGAGAGAGATTTGCTCAAACTCTAATTGAAACATTTTTTTTATTCTAAAGAGCTATAAGTCATACTGATCAACATTAAAAAAGGCTTTAAATGTCACTTTATGTGTAATGAATATAAAACATCACAGTTTGCCTTTTTGATTGATGAACAACAATAAGTTTTTGATGTGGCACTTCACATTGTCTGAATATTGTATGGTCAATGCACAAATAAAACAGTCTAAATTTACTCTATTTTTTTCTACCCATTTAAAGTCACCATTTGAGATTAATGAATAAATAAATAAATACATAAACAAATAAATTAGGATTTTGCTTGTTCAGCTGTTTTGCAATACCAAACTGGGAGTGTGACAGAAAGCAAATTGAAAGAAAGCAAATTATTTTAATTGAGTGAATTTTAATTGGCAGAGATATTTGCTTGCTTGTTTGAAGGTGTATTCATCTCAGTAACACCATTCATAGTGCCACCTCTGTGCATGGCTAATTATTTCTGTGGTGTTGTAGAGTCACTTGGCAACAAGAGTCTCACCCACCAACTGTTGATTGGGTGAACACAAGACAAGATACTAAATGTCTGAGTCTAGAGTGATTTGAAAAAGTATCTAATTGTGTGTCTGCGCCTCTGTGAGGTTTCTAGAGAGAGAGAGTGAGAGAGAGTGAGAGAGAGAGAGTGAGAGAGAGAGAGAGAGAGAGAGAGAATGCTACATTGTATTGCTAATATTTCTCTTTGTATCCTGTATGTGTGGCTAAGCCATTGAGTGAAAGCTTGTATAAGTACCGTGTCCGTGCTGCCAGGGTTGTTCACTGTATGTGTGTTTATCTGTGTTGGGTCAGATATTCTATAGCACTATCTGCGCTGTGCAGAAAGTCTTCATCTCAGCATTCCTCTGTTCATGGCAGACAGATACAGGGGGCTGTCCTTCACCCTTCATTGTGCTGGTTCTGGTGGCATGGAGAGGACTCCAGTAGAGATGAGGATTATTTCAAACTGAGCTCTGTTCTGTGGCCAGCTGCCTAAAATGCTGTGGCTCTCCAGATACACTGACTGGCTGCCTGTGAAACTCAAGTGCTTCATTCAGACCTGTTTACTTGCAGAATATTGCAGATATTGCTGTATGAAATAGAGCAGACAGGTGAAATGGTCTGGGTTCAGCAGATGAGTGTGTGTCTTCATTTCATCTCCTGAGAACAACCAATATATTTATATGGAAGGAAGAACAGGTAATAAAACAGATGGAGAACAGATAGAGAGATGAATGATCACATACTATAATACAGGGTGTCCTATTTGCTTCTGTACCCAAATTGCCATCAATATCTTCAATACTAATGAAGATATGGTGACAAAATTTAGGTCTGTGTGAAAAAGACTGACATGTACAATTACAGTGCAGGTAGATGTGGCTATGTATAATATATGTGGCTGTCGGAGTGGATGCCGGCATTCATCCAACCATCTTTATAGTTGCCTGCTGCAGCAGTGAGACATTGAAGCCCTCAGTTAATGATGATTTCAATCTGCAAACTGTGCAATGATCCATACATAACAAATGTGTCCACAGTACAGGTGGAAGTGTACATGGTGTGAACATACTGGATAACAAACTCTATTCAGAAGACAACAGACATTTTTTAAACATTTGGAAAACAGTGGGGTTATTGGTGGATAACCTTTATTAGTATGAAAGTATAAATACTCTTGACAGCATGAAGTGTCGTGTTCAAATCGACGATGGTGGTCTGACATCTCAATTCATCGCCATATCTACATTAGTATTGAAGCAAACAGGACACCCTGTACAATAACAGTATGGCTGAAATACCCATTTTCAAACTTCAACATGTTCTATATTTAGAGAGCAAATCAGTGTTGTAAGAAATACTTTATACAAAACTAGATTATTAGGCCATGTTCATTAACACTCAATTTACACTGTGGGATACCATAGTACTGGAGAAATAATATGCTGTTCTATGTTGTATTGGGTATACCCTGTATTTGCTGTGAAACTGTATGTAGAACATGCTATGTAGCTATTTCTGTTACTCCTGTTACTCTATTTCTGTTACCTCTGTCTTTCCTTTTATGGCAATTATCTGTTACTGTAGTCCTGTTGACAGCATGGTCAGTGGCTAAACTTGGCTACCATTCAGTCTTTATAACCCATGGTAGCCCAGCTTTTGGTGGGCTAGCTGAGAGTGTCTGTGGATCTGCACACCAATATACCAACTCTCCAGACTACATCGACTGGTCCCTTGATGTGAATGGTCTGTTTGGGGTAAAATTTTTACAGTACTAACCTTGTGATAACCCAGCAACCACCTGTCAGAACCTCAACAATCATTTCAGAGACCATAGCAACTCCTTTAGTAGTCCTTATCAATCTCTTGGGAGACCACATCAACCACCTAGATACACCTTAGCAACTTCCTTTAAGGCTATATCAACTACCTAAAAACATCATTTCATCGAGACCAGTTCATAGCAGCTGCCTATGTACATTTACACAACCACATGGGAGACCATAGCAACTGTCAAGTAACATATTTGCAACCGCTTCAGAGATCATAGCAACTGCCCAATTAAACCTTATGCCTGACCAACACTGCAGGAGTGAAATTCTAACTAATGTTGAAAACCTGAGATTCCCCATACATAATGCCTTTTTTCACCAATTTGCCTGTCCTTAATCATTGTTAGTCATAAAAGTCCCCACACTGTATGATCTGCCCGGATTGAAACACCACACACTTTCATATTATACTCAGCTCTGACATGTCACAGCCCTGGCCCAGTCATCCTGTAGTGTGGGCCAGGCTTTAGTACTAAGATTAAACATTGATACATTGACATGCAATCTTCTACCTAAAATAGACAAGCAACATAACACAGTGCAATAGTTAAGCTGAGACTGGGTTGATCAAAACATACAAATTTAAATATAAATGGGGGTATTTCTCATATGGGTCATATGGGATATTTGGGGCTTAGGCAATGTCCACCTTTCTATCAAATCTGATCACAGATGCAGACATTTGTAGGACCAAACAAATACAGATGCCATAAATACAGTCTTGTTGCAATTTCAGCTCAACTTTCAGCAGTAATTCCAAAAATGTCAATAATCAATTACATATTCAAATTGACTGAAAATGTGACTTAAGGTGTAACAAAGTTTTGTCTGGGGCAACTTGCACAACCAAACCAAACATGAACACAAAACATATTGCACCAACTGCAGCTGAAAAGCACTTTGATGCCTCAGCTCAGATGCAAACTGCTAGCTGTATGTCTGCTTTGCTTTGAAGTGTCTGATATGGATTTATCTACCTCTACATTTTCCTGTTAAAGCCAAAGAAATCATGTTTACAGTCATCTAAATGAGTGCCAATTTTGTGAACTAATATTTACAATAGGATTATTGAACAAACCCATCTGAACAGAGTGTTCCTTAACTGAGGACCTTCCTTTCTGGATATCTGGTGTTTGGCGATGTTGTGGAATTCCTTTTAAAGGAATCTTCTCATGCAAGATATTTCCATAGCAGTTCTGCCCTGCCTTGACGGATGTGTCCCTGCAACTTAATGATTTCAAATGCATGAAATACAGGCAAGGAAAATAACAGCAATAAACCAAATCTGTTCAGCTACACGTACTGCCAAGCACTAGCCTTGCAACTGAGGCATTCTTTGGGAATACACAAGACAAGTGGATGACATAGAGGCAGCAATTATTTTGTGTGCAGAGAGGCTTCATAACTCAATAAGAACACGACTGTGAATGATTTATTCTTCTGTTCGCAGGAGTGCGGACATAAATCAGCCGCCTCACCTATCCTTTTCTCTTATTTATGGTTGCTGTTATTCATAGGCTGTCCTGTGGGGTAATCAATATCCTTAATTTTAATTACATTTTACTGCTAGCTACTCTGTGTTGAACAGCACATGTTTGTGTTGAAAATGTTAATTAACGCCATGGTGGGTTGAACGATCTATAGATCGGGCAGGGATTTGACAGAGAGGAGTCGAAAGGGTACCAAAGAGAGCAAGGACTGGAGTTGACAAACTGTATTTTAGTCCATGACTCAAGCATAGAACCTTTTTGAAGTGTATAAGAGCTCTGTTCTCTGACCAGAACAATACCTGCATCTCTGTTAACAAGTCTACAGTTCTTCAGCATAAAATAAATAGTGGAAACACGATGTCTGTGCAAATATTGTCCAGTTGTCTTTGTTGTTATTCAGAAAAGAAAAGAAAAACATCTGAAAATATAAGATTTGTGAGTAAGCCTTACCCAGACTGATCAAAACTTATGTATAAGCAACTCAATCCAGGTGAAACGTTTTACTCTTTCAGAAGCTCCAAGAAACTCTGAAAGCAGAAACTACTGGACAATCAGAGCAGGTGGGTGGCCATATTTGCTGAGTCTCCACATATTTGCTCAGAGGAGCTTAATTCAAATGAAAGACACTGTCTTGTTTATTGTTTGGATGGTGGAGGGGAGTATCTAATCCCAAGGCTGGGAGAATTAACACGAAACTGGCTGCCATGCCTGTCTAATCCAGGACTTTAAACTCAGGAAGAAAAAGAGTGACAGTCAAATCAAGGGCAAGTCAAAGACAGCATGGCAAGATTATGTCTTTTAATTAATTACTAAATATTTATATTTAAATTTTTTTTAAATATTAAAAATATACTGAACAATAAATCAATAAAGGCTTGACTTTTCATGTATGATTTGACTAGGATTTGAAATATGCATACAGTCATAAGAAAGATACCCTTTTTTATTTCTACACAATTTTAAGGTCTGCAGCACCTTTATTCTTTTCTTTTTTAGCCATTCTGTTGTAGATTTGCTGGTGTGCTTGGGATTATTGTTCGGTTGCATCAGCCAGTGTCAGCCAAGCTTTAGCTGTCAGGTAGTTGATCGCACATTTATCTCTAGAGTATGCCCAGGTCCTATGGCTGCAAAACAAACCCAAATCATCATCCCTCCACCACTGTGCTTGACAGTTGGTATATGGTGTTGATGCTTATATGCTGTGTTTGGTTTTCCCCAAACATGACACTGTGCATTATATCTCCACTTTGGTTTTGTCTGTTCAAAGGACATTGTTCCAGAAGTCTTGTTCACATCCAACTTTGCAAATATAATCCAAGTCATGTTCTTTTTAGAAAGAATAAGCTTTCTCCTGACAACCATTCAGAATAAGCCATACCTGTTCAGTCTTTATAGGACGTTCGCCTCTCAGCGCTGAGGTCTTGGGTTCGAGTCCCCATCTGAGCGGAGTTTCATGTTCTCCTCGTGTCTGCATTGGTTTCCTCCGGGGTCTCCAGTTTCCTCCCACAGTCCAAAAACATGGGGATCAGGTGGATTGGGTACTCCATATGGCCATATGTGTGTGCGTGTATGTGTATGTGTATGTGTATGTGTGTGTGTTCACCCTGCAATGGACTGGCACCCTGTCCTGGGTTTAGTTGAGTATAACAGTGTAATGCCCTGTCCTGCGCTCAGTGAGGGGGTAGGGGACTAAACGCGACCCTGATAAGGATTAAGCGGGTGTGATAATGGATGGATGGATGGATGGATGTTCAGTCTTTATCTAATTGTAATTAGCTTGAATATTTAAGTCTGAGATGTATCTCTTGGGGTTGTTACAGTTTTTCTCAGCATTGCATGCTGGGATGTCACTTCTTGGAAGATTAGTAACCGTCCTGAATGTTTTCCACTCATAAAGAATCTTTCTCAGTGTAGAATGATGGACTTCAGATTATTTGTTAGTGGCCTTATAACCTTTCCCAGATTGATGGGCAGCAACAGTTGTTTCCCTGAGATCACTGCTGATGTCTTTCCTCATTGGCATTATGTTAACACGCACCTGAATGCTGCAGACCTACAAACTGCCAAAAATTCTGCTTTTATACAGGTGGTCACACTTGCTGATGATCAGTTAATCAAAGTCATTTAATTAACAGCACCTCTCTGATGCTCTCTTAATTTTTGTGGAAGCAGTAAAGGTGTGTTTATTTTTTCCCACACTGCTTATGTAGTTTGGATCTAGTTTTTGTTAAAAATAAAAAATAAACAATGACACTGTGTAATTTGCAATGTGTTGTTGTTCATCTGAGGTTGTATTTAACGAATTTTAAGACCAAAGGACCAGCATTTTATTTTATTATTATTTATGTATTAATTCATTCATTCATTTATTATTATTATTATTATTATTATTATTATTATTATTATTAAATAATAATAATTATATATTATTATATATTATATAATAAAATGATATAATTTATAGAATTGGTCTTATTTTTTCTCATGACTGCATTTGATGTTTCCTTTCCCATTCGAATACATGTCTGTCAGCACTAATGAAAGTGCATATGGTCATACTGTGAATCTTGTGATTATATGCACTTCATGCTGGGCTCCTTCACTGCTCTTAATTCAAGTGATAATGTCTATATAAATTCAGATTAAGTTAATATTAAATGATATGTATTAGAAATGTTATTGCTCCTCTCACTGCTATAAAAAGAATGTTTAGTTTCGACTTTAGTTAGAGTTGAAGGATAGTATTTTGATTAAACATAGGATTATCCAACATTCTATACATTTCTATCTCTACTACCATGCAGATTTTTTTACATTCCTCCACCTACTCATCTCCTCCATACTCAGTACTATCTCTGTTCATCAAGGGTGGTTTGGCCTTCTACCTGCCCAGAACTCTGCCACATGTTCTCATAGTTCTCATAGACTTATGGTCATACATTTTCTTCACATGCTACAACTGCGCTGAAGGCATTGTCTGAAGTAGCAAATGCAGTTTTGAAAACCAGCATTTTACAGCTAATACATAATTTTGAAAAAGAATATACACCGTGTACAGGATTAGCCTCCTTTGTAGTGACCAGATTGTTCCCCACTGACAATAGATATAAGCTAAAGGTGCGAGTTATGCAACATACTGTATAAAGTCTAAGGGATGTTGAACTCATCAGTTCTTTTGGCTTCCTTAGGAAATGGTGAATATTTTCACAGGATGTGAGAAATGGCACTCGCCAGTGGCCAAGAAGATCAGTCAAGCACTATCATTATAGTAAATCATCACAGGAAATAGTAATTTCTTATGCATGCTGAGAGAAATAGAGAGAGAGAGAGAGAGAGAGAGAGAGATGAGGTCTCCTCAATTCATTCCTCAATTCAACTTCTTAGAATGGTCCAACTCAGCCTGCTTTGGCTACATTTACATGCTAATACACCACCAGAATCAATCTGTATGGAAAAGCCACAGCCAAAGCCACACATGATATGATTCAGCTCTGCTCAAAGTCAGGAAGGCTATCATATTACATGTGCATACATCTCTGTATGGAGGATAAATGGGAATAGGACTGAATGGATGAGCAAAGAATAGCTCATTCTTCAGAAAGAATTCCAGGTGTATCTTTCTTGGCGTTAAGAGACTTAGGGGGCAATTTGGTGTTTGCTCACTTGTAAAGCTATCCGATCTGCATTATTGCTAAAGATTCTGGCAAAACAATTTTTTGATTTTTGATCATATGATGAAATACTGTACATGTGAAGTTATCATGCAAAGATCCTAATTCTCAATAAAGTAGGAATGAAAGCTTTACAGGGTTAGAACAGTGCCTTTTTTGTTCCTCTGTGGCAAAACAATGTGTGGAGTATCCTGTATTTACTGCAGAACACCAGGGGAGGCAGCATTGAATCAATAATTAGGAACCAATAACCTTCTAGTCTGAAGTGTTCAGCAGCTTGGGCATGCAAACATTACTCCCAGCAACTGAGAGAAGGATGTGTTTTGCTCAGCTTTGCCTTGTGGTTACAGACGTAGGACTGAAGTCTTGACATGTTGCAGTTTGCTGAGCATTCTGCAGTTTTTCAGCAGTAAACCATAACCTGAATACAAACTACGTAACGTGTCATCCCTTACAGCATAGCACTAACACTGCAGAGCCTGGAGTTTTTAGGCTCTCTGTCCAGCAGGAGGAAAGTGGAAATCCATCGCAAGTTTTCAAGTATTTTGGGCTTCAGCAGAGCTAACTCCAGTGCTAAGTGTATTCATCTTGCACTCCTGCCGTGGTGACATGGAAAGTGTGATTTTTAATAAGACCCGCATCCTTTGAAGATCTTTCGCAAGCGTCCTCACTTATGTTGAAACAACGTACCACGGTTCAAAATGCTCTTTGATCTTTCCCAGCTTTGCCACACAATGCAATAACTGTCAGATGTGTGGTATGGGAGGAAGAAAAGAGAGAGGAGAGAGAAAAGGTCCCATATCGCCAGTGTGGAGTGACTTCTTTTCCATTAAATAGATTTTTCTGGTCTTCACCATGTGGTCTTGGTTGAATTCTACATAGGATGGGTACGCCATGATATGGGGGCCCTTGGGGTTTCTCCTTCATGCATGTTATGGGCATTTGTTGGCTGAAGGAAAAAGAGCTCAAGGTTAAACAAAAGGTTAACAGGCAGCTGCAGATTTCATGAGGTGGAATGCAAACCCTCAATGTCATTTCATTCTGACTAGAATAGTAAAACTGCACTGCTGAGTTTGCTCCCTTGTCTGTGTTTACCTACTGGCAGTATGTTGTCTATTCTGTTTATTTGCTGCTGTTATGACAGTTTTCATTGACTTTGTGTTCATTAATTCCCCGGCGGCTTTTTAAGCCTGGCCTGGATGGTGCCCTTTGTATTATGGTTGTGTATTAAGCCGAGAACACATCTATCTCCTGCCGGTGCAAACACCCAGGCCCCGTTGACCTCTGTAGGCGTCCAATGAGCTGCTCATCTCTCGTGGCTGGACCACTGCTCAGTTATTACAGAGCGATCCTACTACCCTCCATACCTCCACCTCCACCTCCATACTGACTCTCTCTTGTTCTCATTCTCTCTCTTGTTTGTTCACCTGGGAAGGCCCAGCAGATTGCTCTGTTTCTCTCTGCTGTCTCTGTGAGTCTATTACAGCGCAGTCAAAGGCTGCCATCTCTGCCACCACTCACTGAGACAGATCACATTCACACACGTCACCCACACGCAATGACTTTCTGTGTCCTTACGCTTATTAACCAAAACAACACTTAATAACCTTTATTTTTCTTCCCTTCCCCCCACCCCCCTCATTCCGTAATTCCTTTCGAAGGATGCTCTTGCCACTTAAGGGACCAAGAGTAATACTAAACCATTGGTTTCAATTGACCATGTCCTTTTCTCTGCAGAGTAGCCTCTAGAGAAATGATGATGTCTACTTATTGGAAAGCAGTATTTTGTCTTGTGCTAACTGTTCTGCCCTTAGCCTCCTTGAGAATGGCAAACTTAATATTGATGCTCTCTATCTCTAGCCCGGTTCAAACGATCTAAGTGATCTACAAGTGTATAAGCCATCCCAAAATGGCAGTTCCATCTGTGTCACCACATTTACACTTCCATTCTTCCTCCTAATGAAATCCTCAGGCAACTCGCATTATTTAAACCTCTCTCCATATCAAGAGCCTTCCTCCTGTTTAATTGCTTCAAGGTCAATGACAGTAATGTGACAACTTATTAGGAGCTGTGTTCGATGGTATTGGACTCATAGCTGTTTTTCTTTTCTTTCTGCAGTGCTCACTTTCCAGGCAATTACCAAGCATGATTTTTATTAATTTCACGGATCACTGACCATCAGGCATTAAAAATAGGTAAGAACGACAGTAAAATTCCCTCTCTGTATTGGTGCTTGCTATTGATTTCTTTGCCAATATTCCTTATAAATCAAAAGCTGTCGTGTACACTTTAGGCCAAGCTGTCACACTATCACGTGTTGAGACGTCTGTTCGTATATGTGTGCCAGAGCAGCCTGTCTATAGATTTCATTTTCAGTCTCAAAGAAATTAGGCTAGATATAATCAATCTCGGAAGTAAAAAATAAATGCAGAGATATGAAAGCTTTGAAAGATAGAGCACGGCACCTGGGCTAGCAGGTGTTCTGCTTCATGTCCTATTATTGCTACTTTTATCTACTGAATGCTTCTTCATCTCCTGACAATGGAAAAGTGTCAAATCAAGCCCTCCACATGATTGCCTATACCCGCAAGCGCACAAACCAAGCCGCCTCTGACTGCGTTCCAAAATTTTTAGAGTGAGACAATGCCACGTCTTGCCAAAATGAGAGGGTGTTGCTTGAAACCATTTGCATAGTAATTAATTACACCTTGTCAAAAAAACGAGGCAGACATGTTGGAAAACAATCCAAATAAATTAGACTAATAAAGACAAAACCATCAGCCAAGCGAGAGGTTCTAAGACTAATTCTCAGTTCTCCAGCAGTCTGCTGCTTCATCTTTCAAAATGTGCAGCAAAGGCTTGAAAGGTACTTCATTAACTTACAGAGTGTCTGTCATATTTTGTGTTTTCGGCATTTGATGTGCTAATGTTTGATGCCAGTTGGAATACAATTGTTTTGTCATATTATCCCAGTGGTACGAATAAGCTGCCAGCTTAATTCTGTTTTATAGGTTGAGTCTGATAAGATTGTTTAACCACTCAGAAGTCAGCGTTTCAGTATTTATCTTATTTAATCTCGTGACATCTTTCATAACTCCAGAGTGTCCAATCAAAGCTGGCAAGGCAAAGATGACTTTAATGTACATCTCACTGCCTGTTAGTGTTGAGTTATCTGTAAGCATGAAGTAATTTCCAGTGTTTCATCTGTATTACAAACTTCTCATAATCAGTGAAACATAATACACAACCCAGCTGGATAGCTATGCGAGGTCATGATGAGATCCAGCTTTAATAAGGCTTTGGGTTTGGTTTAATCGGTGCTGGTAAAAAGTCTTTTGCTAGACGTGAGGGGGTGATCGAGTGTATGGCCGCGTTTATAGTTTGAGAGCCTAGTGAACTTTACAAGACCAGTCGGCCTTCTCTGGTCCCTGAAATATCATGTTTGTTTATTTGCTGATTCATTGCTCGCACTTCTGTGATGGCTGAAGGAATTCGATTTTCTTCTTATTTATTTGCTTCGTTTTTCTCTAAGCATGCTAATGCTAAGGCCTCCTAATGAAAGATTAGAGGAGAGAACTTATTATTATCTATCACTTTGCGTAGGTTAATCTGTCTCGGCTGTAATGTCTTTATGAATGAATGTATTTCAGCACGGGCAAATAAGTATAATGATTTTACGTCTGGTTGTGGTTGTTTATGGCTGTGCTCACAAGATGCTCTGACTTTCTCCCACTGTCTCTCTTTTGGGCTCTTTTGGAGGACTTTTACGCTGCAATTTTGTAGGTTCTACTGTTTAAAGATTGCAAGCTGGGCTTTTTGGTGTGATGTGCTTGTGGTGAAGTTCATTGCATGGAAATTACAAAAGCAGAAAAAAGCAGCCTGGCTCATCTGCTGTGGATAATCTATTTCGACTAATCATAAAGGTTTATGAATTGAGACTGAGTTGATTTGGTATGACCCGAAGTTCATTAAAACTGACATTGACTCAGTGTGTGTGTGTCTGGGTATGTGCTAGAGTGTGTGTGGGTGCGTGTGTGTGTGTGCGTGTGTATGAAAGAGAAAGACAGAGAGTGTGTGTGTTAGTGTGACGTGTATAGGTGTGTGTGCCCGTGCCCGATCCGGCTTTTCACACTCTTTGCACAGGGCTCTTCTGACTGTGAATTTGATTAAAAAGGGACTGAATCACTGAACTGCAGTGGTAAGGAATAAAGAAGGCCAAATTCTACAGATATAATGCTTATATAAATCCTCTTTTTTACTCTTCTGTAATCCCCTTAGGTCTATTCTACTTATGTGGAGCAGTCAGAGTGTTGGGTTTGAAATAGTTCTGGTGTCCTTATGCCATAGTCCTTTAGCACTAAGCAAGCCCTCATGATTACTGTGAGCATAGAACTGGCCCTTTTGTCACCTCTTCTCTGCTGTTTTTCACACATCTGATGTGCAATCAGGCTCAGGGACACCCCACTGGTGTGACAGCTAATGGAGAGGCCACTAAATCAGGAGAAAAAAGAGGCCCTCGCTCCCCATAAAGAGGGCACTTAGATCAGCTTCACCTGCAGATTACATTTGGGTCGCATGCTCCCTGCTCTGGGCTTCTGGATTATTTCTTATTGCCCAACAGGAAACCATGTGCTGCTAAGCACCATGGGAGGTTCATCCTATGGGAGCTTGACTTTCTGAGTTTCTTGAACACTGTCTTGCTATCTTAAAGAAAGGATGCATCACATTTACTCTTCTTTCTTTCTCGTTTTCTAAAAAAAACATACTGCGTCTTTAATCTCATTCACTTTGGAAAGCTAATTTCCCGCCATGGTTAGTTGAACCTCTGTTCTCATCTATCATGAGAAATCACACTGACAGCTGTATGTATTTTATGTGACAAGTACTCCAACTCAGGTTGAGACAGCAGCTTTAAATTCTAACTCATTCAGCTTGGTTAGCACTTGTTTTTAAATTTCATTATCTGATTTTTATTCCGGCTCTCTAAGGCCCGTCTTGAGTGCTGCTGCACATATACAAAAGATGTTAGCCACAGCAAATAAGAATAAATGGAACAAGTGCGACTTGATTTTCATCCCAAATTACCATTTACCCCTCAACTGACCTACAGGGAGAGACCAATGACGAAAAGACCAGTGTCAATTTAGTGTGCAGCTTAAGTAGGATTATAGATTTCCAACAAATAACCTGGATTTGCAAGACATCGTCTCAGGTTTCATTTGCATGCATGCTGCCTTGACTTAATGTTTTTAGGGCAATTAGGGCAGCTGTCTTCTGACTCCTCATGCATAAAATACTGTAAATTGTTTTACAAACTGTTGTGTTGATATATGATTAAAAAGTTTTCTTTTTAGGTCCAACTTGAATCTAACATGCTTTTCTGCCCTAATAAGTAAAGTAAAACAAATGGGACAGATCAGCTTTATCACTTTGTTGTGTGATGTCTTCATTTAACTGTTTGGGAAATAAGTAGACCAAAGTTTTCCCATTCTTGGCTGATAGAATTTTAGCTTCTCTGCAATTTACTTTGTTGTATTTGTCATTTTATAACATGCCAGCTGTTTTCAGTGGGTAACAGGTCTGAACTGCATGCAGGTCAGTTTTACACCTATTACTGCAGACTGTGCTGTTGTAATACATGCAGAATGTGGTTTGGCATTGTCTTGCTAGAATAAATATAAATAGAGAGCTTGATTGCAGAGTATGTTGCTCCAAAACCTATATTGTATAGTATATTGTTCATAATAAATAAATAAAAGCATAAATGATGCCTTCAAATATGTGCAAGTCACCCATGCCATGTGCACTGATACCATTTGTGGATGCAGTGTCAAACTGTGTTCACAGACAGTGTGTTTCAGAAGGCTCATGCAGTGATTTCCACTACATAATTGGGTCTGCTTTAGAATGCCTTGCCACCTTGTGGCCTGAATATCATGGCCATTCAATATTGGTTTTTGCTCATATCTGTTGCATACAGAGGGTTTTCTGCATTTTTTAAAACTTTTAAAATGTAACATAAATTGATAGGTCAATGTAGATATGTTATGTTGAGAAACATTATTCTTGAGTTGTTACACTATTTAACTGCACATTTAACTCTGTGGGTCTTTGGCTGCCATGTACCTTTTTGAAACGAGCTACTGTTATCAAATTTAAAATGGGATATGTTATGTAATTATAATTATATAAATGTTTGCCCATTATTATAATTTTATTTACATTTTGTATAACATCCTAACTTTTTTGTAAATGGGTAGTTTAGTTACATTTTCAAGATTCTCTTTATTTAGCCTAGTTTATGTCATTGGATCTTTTCTTTAAAATTCAAGGCCATGAACTGCTTACAAATCAAGGATGGTTAAGAGTATATCAGCCCTTTCTCTCCAGTGATATTCCAGTGTCCTAATTGTACTGGCATGACATTGTTTTATTTTATTATTATTTCCCATTTCTTCTATTTTAATCTCCATTTTTAATCCTAGCACTGGCATCTTTGGAAGAAGAGAGATAGATACAAAGAGAGATTGAGAGAGTAGTAGAAGCATCTGTTGTACTTAGTCAGATGAGATTGAGGCAAGATCATCTCTCCAGCAGGTCTCACTGGAAGACTGATAATTGAATAATTGCAGTTATTGATATCTGTCCCCACAAAGTTGGACACCACTGGGTGCCCCACTCATTCTCACAATTAAATGTGATTAGCTGAATTAGAAAATTAGGCTTTTTACATTTAAATGGTTTCTGTAGTTATCCTTTGAAAGGAGAGCTGTCATTATGCACCCACTGCTGCCAGCTCTGACTGAAACTGCAGTTTTCTTGAGAACTAGCATGTAGAATCATGCATACTAAACCATCTTTTTCCTTGAGATGGCTGAGTTTGATGCATATTTAACCTATTATTTAGGTGCCATCTATTTAAGGTTTCATTGCAAGGTTTAATATTCATGCACGAATCTGGGCATGGAAGTCATAGACTTCAACTTTATGTATTTTTAATCAAACTTCCTTTAATTTACCTTTCTTTTGTGGGGTTCAGAGCCAGGTGAATTAAGAGTGACATTAAGTTCTGCTGAATGTATTAAAGAATGAGAATCATCATCCAGAAACCCAAACTGAAGTCTTTTGCAATGTTCTGTAAAATGTCTTAACACTTGCTACCAAAGCACACATTTTAGAGTGTAGAGTATAGACAGGTCATTACTTTCAGATCGGGCACAGGGCCCAGATTTCTCAGCTGGAAAGTGCTGTTGTCACTTAATGTGTCTTTTAAATGGATATTCTTAAAAGCAAGAGATGATGAGGATGATGACAGCTCTCGTTTGGAGTTGTTTGTCTCTCTAGCTATGAAGACCTGTAGAGTGATGCCTTTCGACCAGCTCCAATTCTGCGCCTGGTACTTCTGCCAAAAATCGTGATGGCCACCATGTTTATCGAACGTGACTGAGATAAATTTCACAGCAGAGAGCCTCTGCTATTTTTCCGTCCTGGTGGGAAGAACTGACAGCATTGGTGACATTAAATTATTTCATGAGGTAATTAGGCTTATGTTTTGGGTAGAGATGCCAAGTCCTAGCTTGACTGCAGAAGGGACAGAATTGCACATCCAACAGAGAGTTCAACCTCATGTCAGAAATACTAAGTCTTACATTTGGGAGTTTTACTTGTTGCACATTTACCAGGCAAAGTTAATCTTAAATATGTTTCAAGTATCAGGAAAAAAAATGTACTGAATAGTGCTGATGCAAGAAGTGTGGACATGCTAGAAATAGTGCACCCATCAGTGGGATGCATGGTCCCCATGTGTTTCTTGCATAAACTTGTTATGGAGACATATTTGACAAGCGTAAAGGCAATGCGTATCAGTTGTACAGGAATTCATTGAGATCATGTCAAGCTGCTGTACTTTTGCTTCCATGCACATACGTACACTTGTCATTTATAGACTTAAATAAGTTTTATTGAGATAAGCGCTAGATACGGACAAGGTGTGATTGCTAGATGCTTAAAAATCTTAATTACCCCCAATGCTCTATGCACTGAAGCTCTGGCAATGTTATTTATGATCCACTTCTTGACATTTCTATGGAAGCTTTTCATCTAGGTGGTAGAATTAAAGATTTACCTGTTACAAATGAAAGTAATTCTCAGCACAATTAGACCCATTAATTTTTCAGTAGACTAAAATGAATGGATTGCGATGCTGATTTGATATATTATTGGTATTTCTGGAGGTTATATGTCATCATCTTTCATGTAAAATATTTCATGAATATCACAGGCTACAGATTTCTTTTGGCCATTGGCTAAGGCAAGCCAAGTTTTTATTCTCTGCTGGACTATTTGAAATCTTGTAAATGCTGATAGATCTTGCCCTTTCTTTGAGCTCAGAACTCAAATTGAATTTCATTCTGTTACAAGTTCTTGCATTCATTCTGTAAGTGTTAATGTTGCATATTTACAGCATGAGCAATCATGAGCAATCTGTTTCTTGTCCTTTTCTTATTTCTTTCACTGTCTCAGAAACCACAGTCAGTTGTTAAATGTCAGACCAGAAGAAAATGCAATGTAATGACTTCAAAATGGAACACTGCTAATAACAAACCTGTAAAACTTAAAGACCCAATTTTCAGTTTCTTCTACACTTCAAAATCTATTGCATTTAAATTAAATTATTAACAGCTATTATGTCATCACATGCATGAGCACAAATGAATGTTTTGTCATTAGATTTGCTTACACACACATTAAGATGCAAGGCCAGTAAATTTTTTGCATCTGTCCTTGAATTTGTTCAAAAGCATTTTGGTTTGCAAAGATAATTTTAGACAGTGACTTCAGTTGTTTTCAAAGGTGAAGTACAATTTTGTTCTAAATTGAAAATGATTTCGACCATTTATTTCACCCCACAGGGCTGACTACTGTGTGCTGCTGTGCTGCCTTGCTGTTTATGGTCCAAGGATTCTGTAAATTTACTGCTTTTAGAGGGTGAATGAAATCCCTATGTCATTCTTTGACCTGTTAAGGACTTCATTTTGCCCCCCACTATTTTCACCAGCAAAGGCAATTGCATTTTAAGATGCTGTTTACATTACAAAGATGTAATGATGTCTTGCAGTATGCTGACATTGTGAAAGCAGGACAAACTGACACAAAGTCCAGATTGGAACTGGTCTATTTTTACAGCCTACTGCGCAGTCACGTCCAGGTTATTCGTTAACAGCTATGCAAGGATTGTCCTATTTTTTCCAGTTGAGCAAGTCAATAGATGTTTTGGCAAAAAGTGACCCAAATTTGTGTAAATATTTGACTAAACCTGGTAATGTGTTCTTGGTTTTGAATAACATGAACCATTCAAGTTATCACTGTAAGAAGTACAAGGTGTCATTTTAATAGAATTTTTTTCTGGCTTTGTAACTCAGTGAAAGAAGCATAGACAATTGTCCCTATATTTGTATTAATAATTGGAAGAGGTGATATATTATTATGATAAAAAAATGTAAAAAATACAAAAAATAAATAAATAAATAAATATTGTACATACAGTCATGTTTTGTGGAAATAATTTGCATTTTTACATATTTTGTCATTTCTTTGAAAAAAAGGGAAGACCCATCAGCACAGAGTGGAAAATAAAAATAAATGTAATGTTTAAATTGTAAATAGTATTATCATCATTATTATTAAGTGCCATTAATTTGACTATGACATTTAGCAAACATATGGATAGTGTTTCACCAGAACATCCTGAAGAGCATCTTCAGAGCATCAGATTTGTTAATAGTTCATTCATGTTTCATCTGATTGTATCCACACCATAAAGAACCACAGAGAAGACAATTCTCTGAACAATTTCAGGCATTCATTGAGGATAACATCTGAAGATCTTTTACAGTTCCTTCATTTATGTTCTGCCAGTCTTTGTCTTCTATATACTGAGGCGACATCTCAACTTTTCACTCTAGTATTTAACTGTTCTTTCCTTACAACGGTCCTTCAGATCTTCCTAATTTGCTGTTGTGAGTCCAGTCCTGCTTCTTTCATTGTATGTTCAGTATGGAGGTCGAATAGCTAGAATGACAGAATGCAGCCTAGTCTAACTCCTTTGTATTTACATTTACATTTACAGCATTTGGCAGACCCTCTTATCCAGAGCGACGTACAACAGTATTTTGATTCCATTTGCAAATGTAGAACAGTCTGTTTGGCCATTTTTCTCTGACTGTGGCTTGTTGAAAAGTATAGAGATTCCTTATTAGAACATTGACATGCTCTGGTATTCCCATCTTGGTAAGGATATTCCATAATTTATTGAATGCTTTGTTGTAGCACATGTTCATATCCTTCTCAAATGCATACAATATATGATGATGTGACTTCTTCCTCTGCCTTTCCTGAATCCTGTGCACATCAGGTAGGCTTTAGACTTTGTAGAATGATCTTTAGCGTAACTTTAGTGTGATATGAGTGAAACTGTGTGATAGTTTGTGTAAGCCTTCTTGTGTTCTTTCTTTGGTTTTGTGATATACCTTGACCTTGGCCGTTCCATATTTGTTGCCATAATGTATTCAGCACTTTAGAATTTTGAAATACTTGCTATCAATTCCTGTTGGGGTTATTTTTGGTGGTGATCTCAGGGCTGGTGTGACTTCATCTTCAAACACTAAAGATTCTCCTCTGTAGCCGAGACTGCATAGAATAACATTTAACATTACAGTTATAAACATACTATTCAGTGTAAAATATGAAGTGCAGTTTTAAATGTGTGATCAGAGCATTTCAGAGAGGAGACTTTAGGGTAAAAACATATGGGAGAGTGTTCTCCCAGAGGCCCAACCTGATTTTATCGATTTTGTGATAAATGTGTGTCTCTGTGACAGGTTGGTGGCCAAGAGCCTGTTTACTTAAAAGGAAATCTCTGTTGGAGTAAAGGTCAAGTTTCTTCTCTACCTTGGGATCTTGGAGAAAATTGCTTTTGCCTGTTAGAGGTGCTACAGGAGAGACAGGATGATGACAAGGATGGAATTCATACAGAAAACGTGCATGTCATAGCCTCTATACGTCTTCCTCTTAAGGATGTAGTCTTTTGAAAATAAGTACATACAGAATTTGCTCACGTAATCTGGACAGTATTTAAGAGCTATGACTTCACATACTGTTAAATGGTAAACTCAGAGAATCCTTTACCTAACTGCTCATTTTCTTCACATTAATCATATTATGTTTTGCAAGACAGGTGAAAATTCCAGGTATTGTGTGTATAGGACGGTGAGACAAAGGCTTTAGCGAATAGACCCTCAGACATAGAGGCTTGATTGTGGGACCATTTCATGTGTCGGTAATACAAACAGACTTTGTGAAAGGATAATGCTGGCAGATTGACAGGATGAATGTGCTGTGAAGAGCCCGGGGGAAAGGGTAATTGGAATGAATGAAAGATTTGCATTAAGAAAAGGCAAAGGTGCCGCTTCCCTGCCTAATCGCTTTTCTCTTCAACAAAGAGCCTCTTTCCCCATTGAGGTTAAATTAAGCTGTTAAATAGGTTGCAGTGTGTCATTGGCGCTCTGACCTCCTTCCCTCACAAGCTGAGCTTTGTGTCTGGTGTGCCTGCTACACGGACTCAAAGCCCACAGACCAAAGTTCACAGGAATGTGATGGCTGTGGAAAGCCTGCCTGCTGTTGGAGTTTATTTCTAGTGTGAACCTTCCTGTTAATAGGTAGGCTATACAATGAAGTCATGCTTGCTTTAGACGAGATGATAGCCAGATATTTCCAGATTTCTGTATATGGTTCACAAAAGTGGCTTTGTGGGTGTTTGCTTTAGCATTAGCATTGACTACAGAGCTGTATATGGCTCTGTTTTGGCTCCAACATGAAAACGCTGCTCATTCTCACCTCTACTCACAATACCAGGTCCATCGACATGCTCTGCTGGTTCAGCTCTGTGTATCTCCACTGCCCACTGAGCCCATCGCAGGCTGTCCGCTGCTATTCCTCCTACAGGTCCCTTGCACAGCAAAGGGATGTAGAAATCTGAGATAATAAAGAGTGAAAATATTCTTCTAACTCTGTCATTTTTAGTAGATGTCTGTCAGCACATGTGCTCTGAACCTGGAGAGGCAATTTAAAGATGTGTTCTTCATTATCCAGCAGGAACTTATCTGGATCCTGAGACTGAAGTACTCCTGTAAATGTGGTCCAAACACAAAAAAGTCCACTGTTGTCTCTGAAGAGCACCAGACTTACTCAGACACTTTTAAGATAATAGGACAGAGCAGAAACGAGTTAGTTCTTGTAAAGTTCTTGAGGTTTATCACTCCGAATCCATTTTTAGCACCTTGATTTTTGAATACGGAATCAACGTTTTAAAGTTAAGGGTTTAAAATAGTGGCTTACAGTATTTTACACATAGACTATACACAGACTGTTTTTGAAAGTGCACCTTGAGTAAACTAAAGGAGACATGTCATGCCCTCTCACATCATCTACACAGATCAGCCATAACATTAGAACCAATTTGGCTGGCTAACATAAATGACTAATTTGCTTTCCGTCCTCAATATAACACCAAAACAGTTCATTGAGGCTTGGACTCTACAAGACTTCTGCCATTAGTCTGTTATGTCTGGCATCAAAACCTCAGCAGCTTCATCCTCATATCATATGCTGCTCTAGCACATCCCACAGATATTATGCACTTTATTTTTGAGTGGTGTTAATGGTAGGGTTGATTGGTGTATGTTGAATGATTTTGGTGTACCATTTGGAAATTGCTTGAGCTAGAATCTAAAGTAACCAAGAAGTGAACAAGTGGAGGAAATTGCAGTAAATGATCATTTTTTTAACATTCTAAAATTCATGAACATCTGCAGTTTTATGAGAATTAGGAAAGGAAGTCTGAACGTTGTAAGGATGTTATATAACCGTGCCAGCTATTTGGACTTGTTTCTTGAATTTTTGTTGTCAGTTAATATGAGTCATGTTGTTAAAGTGACTCATGTTTACTTGAGAAAATCTGAGAAAGCTGAGTATTTTACTGAGGTACAGAGCTAGTGGGTGGGAAGAGGTTTGAGAAATAGACTGGCAAAAAGTTTGGCTTATAAAAGAGCTGAAAGTAACTTTACTATCGTGATGCACACCTGAGTATTTTCAACTGGGTATTCTGTCAGTGGAAAAATCTGTGGTTAAACCTTCTCTCTTTGGATCCTTCTTGTCCCAGTACCAGCAGAAAGTAAATCACGTACCCAGTAATTGATGCTTAGCTTAGCCTTGACATTTTGTGTTTAACAAATATAGAACCTGACAGAGACCTGGTTTCCTCAGATGAAAGGAGCACAGCAAACAGCTGAGAAATGTCATGTAAACATAAACTCATAGTAATGCCTCTGTCAGAATCGGGGAGTGATTATCCAGTGCATGATAAATTGTGCATTCAACTACACTGTCAGATCAGTTTAGTTATTAATAGTGTATATCAGATGTTCTATTGTAATTGCACATACCATGGTATTGGACATTGTATTGTATGTTCCGTATTTGTTATCATGACATTACTTCACAACTATAGAGTGATCTGATTTTGATTAGGGATGCACCGAATATTTGACAACTGAAACTATTTGAATAAGTGAAAAGTCTGAATAATTGATATCAAACAATGAGTGAACAATGCACATTTTCTATTTGTATTTTTTTATTTTACCTCAATGTGTGTTTTTTAGTACCTTTTGGAGGGGGCAGACAAGCACAGGCTTCCTACAATACATGTGACGTCACGCCCCCTTTTTTTCGAACTGCTGCTGATACATCACCACCGGCCAGCTAACACCCTGGCTCCAATGGCACCGGGCAGCTAGGCACTTCGAACACTGCCAATGGCAAGCAGCATGAACAGGATTTGAACTCGTGATTGTTGGATCATAGTGGCAGTACCTTAGTCTGCTGAGCTACTTGGGGCCCAAAACAATGAGGTTTTTAATGACACTGTTACCTTTTTACACATTCAGAATTGTGCTTTTCCACCAGTTAACAAAACACAGATTCACCAGCACAGTTACAGTTTGGTGGTGAAATGGAAGAAGACAACAAACTACAACCACAACCTTTACAAACTACACTTGTTATGATGAAGCCAGAATACAGCCACTTAGCTTTGTGTTGTGTTAGTGTTAGCTTGTGTTGTGTTTGTTAGCTTGTGTCATTTTTACTTTGGTGGCTGCAGTGTTAGGGAGTATCTCACAGTTACCAGAAGAAATGTGAAGTGTTTCAGTGTCTGTAGGCACTACAGACAAAATGTCCATGTGGCTTACATTATTCATTTTATATACAAATTTAAAACAATATTCAATTAAACCGATGTTATTAAACCTAATGTTGTCAAACCAACTTATTAAAACACAGACATTCATTCCTGACTAACTACAAGACTTATTTAGAGAAATAGTTGAGTTAGTAATTTTATAATGATTTATCGAAATGAAGAACAGTGTTCTGTATTCAGCCAAATGTTTCATTTTGTTTGGATTCGGTTTTGGCCAAAAAATTTTCATTTCAGTTCATTCCTAATATTGATCCCTTTGGGTATTATTTGCTCCTTTGATCTCTAAATCCACATCCCATAACCAACTAATGTTGAACCCTGTCAGCACAACACACAAAGCATAAGTGCTCTTTATGTGTTATAAAGAGGAAAACAATAGTGCCTCCATTTCAACCTCAAAATACTGCATAGCTGGAGGGTAGACTTGTACTGCTGATTACACAGCGCAACTCCACTTAACCCCACGAGAGACCCCCCGCCTTCCAGGAGATGGGCTTCCAGCAGGGGGGCCTCTCTGATTCCAAACACCCCATGTGAGCTCCTGTCGGCCCCTGAGGGCCGTATTGCGCATCCTGTCACACTGTGCAACACATATGCCCCTCGAAACCCTGAAAGATAGCAACAGCCTGCTGTTATGGGTTCTGTCCTCTAACTTGGACGTGTCCCATTTCACACATGCATGGTTTAACCTTGAAGTGGTTTAGTTTTTGTGCCAAGGTTTAGCTTGCTGATTAGAGTGTTTTTTTTTTTTACTTGGCTGTTTCCTTGATGTAATGACCCAGGCTCTGTTGGCTTTGTAGAAGCAGCCCAGTTCTGAATGTGTGTATATGGGAAGTATATTATGAAAGAGAATGAACCTAAAACAGTGAAAATGCTTCCTGATATAGATTGCTCATGAGTACTTTTGGAGTTCCTCTATCATTTCCTTAATCTGTTATCTTTCCAGGATTTGTCAAGCCACTTTCTTCACAAACTTTCTACTTTTACTTCATTTTAATCCATAACTGACACATTGTGCAATCTGGCCTTTTAAGAGCAGTTAGACAGTGTGGGGTCGTCGCCACATGGCCACCAGCTAAAGGCCAAATCTGGTTCAGTTTAGCCAGAGATAGACATCCCTGGCAGGGGAGGCTCAAGCCTTTCTCCTGCTCAATCTCATCCTTGAGATAACACTTTTTTTGGCTTCAAAGGATAGAACAGGATTGGCCCTGACTGAAGGAACTTGAAAGACAATTTACCATGCCTTTACCTCTCTCTACATTCATTCCCCATATCAACATTTGACTTCTGGTTGGTTTCCCCTCTCTAGCCTCTTTACAAGGTTCAGAGCATATTGGAATCCAAAATGAATTATTAATGTACTCGTTTTCCAATATTTGTACATTGTTGTATTGTATGCTATACAGTATGTTTTACTTGGGTATTAATGTCTTAAGCACTGCTGTTATTATATACTAATATCATATTTGTAATGACAAATGAGAAACTAACATAGACCTACTAAAGCAATGTTAATGAGGTTTTCATCATATAAGGTGGTATTAAAATTCCCAGTATTGAGAATGTAATTACTCTCACACAAGCATGCAAAGATCAATCAAGTCACATTTTCTACTCTCAGTGGCTTTTATAGGGTAAATCTTTTAGCTACTATTTTGGACTAAAAATTTCCAAAGCCTTTTGAGCTCTCTGCTTTAAACTATACCCTTAAAAATGAAAGGGGTAAAAAGGACTCTTTGATGCAAAGCTATGGAAGAGTGGTTTTCTACTCTGTTCCTGGAGGTGCCCTGCCTTGCATATTATAATTTTGTCCCCTCAACAAGCCAAGTTCAACTCATCAGCTAATTAACAAGAGAATCTTTAGTTAAAGTACACAGTAAACATTTAAAAAGTCAGTATACATTTCTAACACAGCTTACTGTACTCCTTTATTGGGAATTCAACTTCCTTCAGCTTTGAGTTCACCCAGCTTAAACTTCTTACAGTCAATTATTGAGATTGATCAATATATAAAAAAATATTGTGATTAATAAGGGCCATATCGCCCAGCTCTACCTACTGGTACCTAAAATAGGTGCAGAAAAAACAATGTTATGTTCTAAATCACACTGACTAGCCTGTGAGACCTTAAACAACAACTAGATGCACTTTGAGAGACATTTGTATTTTGTATGTATTTTAGGTGACTGTTAAGTTCTATTATTAAGAGTTTGTGCTGGAGCTCCAGTTCTGAACTACAGAAGCTAAATTGGGTCTCCAGACATGTCTTTTTGAATATATCTGAGGTAAGTGAAAATTACAGGGAGTTACACTCTAAAACCAGCTTCTAATATAACGTGTTAAAGTACAAAAATAACTTATTAGAAGATATTGGTGAATGAGGCCCAATGTTCCGACACAGGTCTTGGCTCAGGCTTGTGGTTTGCAGATAAATCTTTAATTGCTATAGAACCTTTACATAAAGTGATGGATGTTTGAACCTCAGAAAGGGTATTTACACTCACAGATCTCACTTACAAAAACAGCTGTCCACTGGAAGGGTCTTTAAGAAAAGTGTTTGCTCCCAAGAATGCTTTTTGGCACCTTTATTTTTTGTAAAGATGGATTGTGGCATCATTTTTAGAGGCTATGATTTGGGCACACTTATATATGTTAATGTCCCTAAACTGAACAGGTGGTTGCATTACTTTTTGGTCCAGATCTTCTCTCTCTCTCATAGTTTTTTACAATGTAGATGTGGTCATTTATTTAGAAATACCTTTGGTTCTCTAAAGAGAACATTAAAAACCAATAGACTTCAACAAACATCAATATCCTAATGTTGGAAATTATAATATTTAGAGCTATTTGAAAAAAGAGCAGCTTCTACACAGTCATATCAGTATATTATAACCACTAACTATCCTTGACTCGGATGACACATGTGATATGTTGTGTTTCAGACTGTATTAAGTGATGGAAGGTGTCTGGAGGCACTTGTCCTGGTTCACTGTGGCACGTTGATTGCTCTGTACCATTTATCATAGTCATTGTTCCCATCTGGAGTCAGTGGTGACACTGCTATGTCATTGGGAGACACTCAATGTCTATTCTCAGTACACCTTCACTGTGGCGGCTCTAGAACATCTCATGAAATGTTCTCTGAGATTCTATGACCCTCCAACTGGCACCCTTATTATTATGTCCTTTTGGACATCAGTCAGATCATGTCCTTTGCCCATGATGATTGCTTTGCAGTCTGCTACAACTGACTGGTGTGCTCGCTTATTTATGCATGCAGCAAACCACGTCATGTGACATCTGTGATGAGTTCATTCCAAACGAGGGGTGATCATAATAATCTGGTAATATTGTGCAGAACTGTGTACAAATGCCGCCAAAACCACTTAACTTTTGTATGTTTGTAATAGATTACAGATCTTTCCATACGTTTCAGATCATCAGACATCTTAAGGAGGAGATAAAATTGCTATAGTGGACTAAGGGAGTGATAGGAAGGAGCAGACAGACAAAGGAGGTGTTCATTGATATTTGGGTTCCTCTGTCATTCCCCAGCCTCCTCCCCAGACAGTGTGTGTGACTGACTGTGGCAGGAGAAGGAAGAGATCGGAAGAAGACTCTATGAATCATAGACCACACAATCCTGTCAATGTCATTGCCATCATCCCCCCGTGGCTTCCCACACTAACTAGGTTACCTTGGATCACTGACTCTACATTCTTTTATGCTTCCTTTTTCTCTCTTCTTTCTTACATCTCTCTATCTGGCTGTCTGGAGACTAATCAAAGCAGACAGACACCCTTCCCATGCTCTTTCTCATGCACTCCCCCCACCCAAACCCCTCAGCAATGCTTTCAGCCACACAGGCTATGGGAAGTTCAGCTTATTTTTAAATTCCATTGTCATTATTTTTATCTGTATCAAATTAGAGTCGAGCAACATTTCACAATGGGCTTCTGTCTATGAATATAGATCGAGCTGAGACAGAGGAATGGTCCTTAGGGGGTATTTGTGCAAATAGGATATGAAAGCCCTTGTTATCAGCATTGCAATGTTTTCTGAGATAAGAAGGCAGACTGCTGCAGGGCTGATGTAAAAGGTTAGTGAATGTACTGTACTGTACCTGGTGTCACGTGGCGTATATGTGGTATTCATCAGAACACAGTGACATAAACAGTGGGCAGTGTTACTGGTGGATGTGCTGTTTTTTTTGTGTGTGATTGTGTATGTGTAAACAAAATGAGTGGGCCACATTCACCAACCGGTCTTCAGAAGAAATGTCTTCTTCAAACCCACAGTTTTCACAAAGATTTGCACATCCAGCAGTGTTTTCTTATTTGTGATTTGTTCTTCGGTTCAAGCAGAATATACTCCCAATCAAGAGCATGCTTGTGCCTATGAATGCTGATGTTAAGGAGTTTCTGGTTACAGGATTTAAATTGCACTAATACAGTAATAATTAAATGTTACTTCCCCAAATGAATCAGTACATATAAAGCACCTATTGGTAGTGCTGGGCAATAAAATTGATCGTGATTTATTTCACAATAATTTTTCCCTTGATGATGATGATAAGCCGGGACAATAGAATTCAATAAGCATTAACATTTGTTTCCATTTCACGTCTAAGCAGCTTGACAGTGAGTTCTGAAGTGTGATACTGCTGCTCATTAGACAGATCCTCCTCACCAGCGCCACCACTAGTTACACCCTAATCACACAGAACACTATCAGACTGCACACTGAACTGCATGCTCCATTGAAGGAGTGCATGAGAGCGCAAAAACAGGGTTAAACCAAGTGTGCACGAGCAACAAGCAGAAACAGCTGTGAGGTGAGCAGAGAAATGAGCAAACAACGACAACTCGAGCTGAGAGACAATATCTGTGTCTTTGCACAGCTGCACATGAGTCACCGTGAGTTTCTTGCTGCTATGCATGCACGGCTGTCTCTGCTCGCCTCTCACTTTCCTGCTCCATTCTGAAGTTTCTGCTCGCTGCATAATTACAGGTCAAAGGCTTGCTAATATGTTAGTTGCAGTACATTAACAGTTCTAAAGGTTTAGAACTTTGCAGTAAGAATGTGTTTTTTTATCTTGTTAATATAATTTGTTACATTGTTATATTTTCTACTTCTCTGCAGGATACGTAACAGAGTAGTATATTTTGTTATTTTCAAAAATTGTTAGACATTTTTTACCTCTTCTGGGCAGGGGAATCAAAACATAAATTTACTAAGTTTAGTTCCAGTGAAATCTTTAACTCTGTATTTATAATTTGCGTTATGTGTTCATGTATATTATGTTCTGGCAATAAACTGTTTAATATTTTAAATAGTAACATTTCATGTATTTAGAAATATGTTGTTTAAAACTAAGACAGTGTTAGAAAAATTAATATCATGATAATTATCGAGATTGATCAATATAGAAAAATTTATTGTGATTAATAAGGGCCATATCGCCCAGCTCTACCTACTGGTACCTAAAATAGGTGCAGAAGAAAACAATGTTATATTCTAAATCACACTGACTAGCCTGTGAGGCCTTAAACAACAACTAGATGCACTTTGAGAGACATTTGTATTTTGTATGTATTTTAGGTGACTGTTAAGTTCTGTTATTAAGACTTTGTGCTAGAGCTCCAGTTCTGAACTACAGAAGCTAAATTGGGTCTCCAGACATGTCTTTTTGAATATATTACAGGGAGTTACACTCTAAAACCAGCTTGTATTATAACGTGTTAAAGTACAAAAATAACTTATTAGAAGATATTGGTGAATGAGGCCCAATGTTCCGACACGGGTCTTGGCTCAGGCTTGTGGTTCGCAGATAAATCTTTAATTGCTATAGAACCTTTACATAAAGTGATGGATGTTTGAACCTCAGAAAGGGTATTTACACTCACAGATCTCATTTACAAAAACAGCTGTCCACTGGAAGGGTCTTTAAGAAAAGTGGTTGCTCCCAAGAATGCTTTTTGGCACCTTTATTTTTTGTGAAGATGGCTTGTGGCACCACTTTTAGAGGCTATGATTTGGGCACACTTATATATGTTAATGTCCCTAAACTGAACAGGTGGTTGCATTACTTTTTGGTCCAGGTCTTCTCTCTCTCATAGTCTTGTTGAATATTTTGCTCTTACTGGTGGTTACTCTTCTTTTGCCCTGCCCTGGAAACAGATGTCCGAGTCAGTGGCCTCCATTAGGCTGGCTCACACATGGGAATAACTCATTCCACCAGACCAGACTAGCCTCCAGACACCAGGTCCTTACTTCACCAGAAGGGGGAGGGGGTCAGTTGGGAGAGTGTAATGATCTGGCAAGGTGCCACGCTGCTCCTTTATCCCTTACTTACTCTGTTAAATCTACCACTGGAGAGCGTGATCACACTGATCGTCTCAGTTAAATCGCAGTTTGTCAGTATTTTTGCTTTGGACTGCAGTCTTTATCCATCATTGAGGAAGATGTATTGGTGTTTGCTCTGTTCTCAACCACATTTGCATGCATATTTGGCCTTTTATTTCTCACTTGCTGACGAGTGCATATCAGACATATTTTCTGTTGGTTCCACTGGCTCTGAGGAGTGATTTATACCATACTCCTATTATTATGACATGGTTTCTGTGAAGTATAGACAAAACTAGACAAAATGTCTACAACATTTATGTCTAAATAAATCCAGACATCTAAAACTATATTGTCATATTGTCAGAGTGTCAAAACTGCCCAATAGTGCATGCTATAAACAGGCCAAGATAACACTGCTTATTGATTTCCTTGAGTCTGTTTACTGGGAAACTGTCTAAGAGGCACTTTTGGCTGTTTTCCAGACATCCCTTGTTTAGAGACGGCTAATAAATGCAGCACAGGTCTCAGTGCAGCTGTGCAAAAGGTACCAAGAGACTTGCTAGGGCAGGTCATAACTGTGGCTCATCACCTTCGCCTCGGACACTCTGCTCTGACCACTGGAGGAGTCATTCTGAATGCTGGTCACTCTGAGTGGTGGCTACACGTACCCTAGAACCCGTCCCACCACCACGCCTGTGATTGGTTGTGAATGCTTATGGCTGTTGTCTGAAGGCACAGATTGCAGAAGAATGAGGTGGTGCCATTGCCACCATGCCTACTGAGACTGGTGCGCCGATGTCACGGGCTTCCAGACTGGCAGCCTAATCTGGCCCCGAAGAGAATGTGGGCTCTGTGAGAACGCTAATGAGAGTGGAACACCTGTTAGCCACAGACAGAGTCCACAGGGAACCCAGGAACTGAGAGAGAAAGACAGAGAAATATAGAGTTAGCAAGTTAGCCGTCACAAGACTAAGCATCCATTTGCTCTCTACTTGTTTTCTGCTGACACTTTAGGAACACTGCAGCACCATGGGTCTTGTAGAGCTGTAGGAAAAGGCAAGTTTCTCGCTCTCCTGCTGGTAAATAAAAGTTTCACTCAGGAGGCGCGTTTCTCATCCCGATTGCGTCACTCGAGAAAAAGTTATTTCTCATTTCAAACTGCTGATAATGTCAGATGGCTTCATGTAGCAGCGGCGCTGATAAAGGTCCTCTGACGTGCTTGTATTTAGCTCAGCCTCATGCAGAATGCATGCAGGTGTCGTATCTTCATGTGACATCCTGGATGGATGAATCCCGCCTCATGCGAGATGAAGCAGCCCTGTCAGATCTATTTGTTTTTTTGCCATCGTTTCATTTTTCCCAATGATGTGAAAAGTAATGAAAACAAATTTGGTCATTCTCGGATTTGATCATTGACTAACAAACCAGACACAGGCCAATCTCACCGTCTTGCTCGCTTGATACCTGTTGTGCCATGGAATGATGAATAAATTAGGCAAGAGTCATATTAAGACTTTTTTTGTAGATGTCATTTTGAATTTGCTCTGTCACAGTTTATTTATTTATTTTTGTCTAATGGAGTATGCGATGCAAATCGTGACTGATAATCTCATCTATCTGCATGATGGAAATTAAGCTGCGATGGCCCCATCCTGTTTCACCCCATGCTGGCACCTCAGTCCAATCTCACTGGTGCTTCTGATGCAGACGATAAGCTGGGGATCCTGGGCCATGGCCAATCTTCTCTTGGCCCCCCTCCGCTCCTCTTGGGTTACAGGGAGAAATCACATCATCCGCACAGCAAAGCGGGGCTAGCTGCAGTAGTATTATTTATTAGCCATCTTCCCTGCGTATATATCTCTAGGTATGTGTGTGTTTTTCCCCCAACCTCTATCAACCCACCCACCAGACAATCCTGTGATATGTGGTCCACACCCATCTTGATCTCTTTTTTGCAAGAGCAGTCATGTGTGGCTCTCCTTTCTCTAAGACTGCTCCAAACAATAGATTCAATGCAGTGTTGCTTCTCTTTCTTCTCCCTATTCCCTGCTTCAGCTTGCTTGATAGTACATTACTGAACAAATGAGCCAATTAACGGCACTGGTGGCTCACTGGTCCCCATGGGTTGGCCAGGACGAGTTTGGGAGGAAGCTGCCAGATAGACAGGTGCCATGGCGGGTGATCATATCTCTACCAATTACCTCCTTCTGATACCAGCATGTGAGCTTGTGTCTGCTTCATATGAAAACCACTACAGCATGTCTTTTCTTTATGTTCATGTTTTGCATAAAATCTCAACATTTTGTTAAAATGACTAGGATCCTAAATGGTGGATGGGTCTACGATGAGCTGTTGATTGGTATAGAATTGTAGATAGAAATTTTATCCAGTTCTTCATAAGATTCTCCACACTCACATTTCTTTTTTTACATTTCTTTTACTATTCAGTGAAATGTTCTTTAGGCAAATGAACATGGTTATTAAATGGCACAGCCTAATATAACCTTTTGCTAGTGCAAACCACACCTGATAGATTAAACAGGGGAGGGAACCTTGAGTTATAATGGGGCTGGCAGCTTCTAGGCATTATGTAAAGAATGGAACGAAGGGGAGGAGATTGAGGTAGAGCCAGCATGTAAAACTGTCATGTAAAAGTAACACACATAAGATTTTATGTAGTTTGCGATAATGGAAGGAGTTGATTGTGGCGATGTGTTTTAGGTGTTTGAGCTGTGGATTTTCATAACTCAACTTTTGGCAACTTAATTGTTAAAAGTCTAGGACACTTATGTTAATGCATGCTATGGTACTTTCTAATGAAATATTTATATTTATTAAGTACAAATTGTAAAACTGTAACCCTCCCTCCATTGCCTCACCACGGCCCTGTCTCTGTGCACGTACACATTTCCAAATGTTCTGTCCTGTCTTGCTTTCACGTGTCTTGTTCACATCATGTCTCCACCCCCAGTTAGGTCATGTCATCACACACACCTGCTGTTTCGTGATGTCTTGATTAAGCTTGCTATTAAGCCTCTCTAGTGTTTCACAGTCCTTGTCCGTCATTGTTTGTCACATTTGTAGGACACTTATGTTAATGCATGCTATGGTACTTTCTAATGAAATATTTATATTTATTAAGTACAAATTGTAAAACTGTAACCCTCCCTCCATTGCCTCACCACGGCCCTGTCTCTGTGCACGTACACATTTCCAAATGTGCTGTCCTGTCTTGCTTTCACGTGTCTTGTTCACATTATGTCTCCACCCCCAGTTACGTCATGTCATCACACACACCTGCAGTTTCATGATGTCTTGATTAAGCTTGCTATTAAGCCTCTCTAGTGTTTCACAGTCCTTGTCCGTCATTGTTTGTCACATTTTGTATTGTCATCAGAGTAAAGTGTACTGTCTTCAGGTTCATGTTTATCTCAGTTATTTCATAGCAATGGCCTTCGATTTGTATCCTAGCCCTCCTAGGGTATCCTAGTATTTTGTGTTCTTCAATAAAGCTTTGTCTGTTTTTGCACTCCGTTGCCTCCTTTTTCTCCTGGCCACAGCAATACTGACAAAAACAATAATTATGCAAGGTAAGGAAAGCAAAAACATATATAAGTATATATGTATACTGTAACTTATACATATATAAGTTTGACAATGAGTAGAGTCAATGAAAAATAAAACTGCATCTTTGTAAGGTAAACACTGTCTTTTTGACTGTTTGGTCGAATGCAGGGTTCAATGCAGGTGCTTGAGCTGAAGTGACCGAAAACTGTTTCAGAGCCCAAATCTGTTTTAGAAAGAGTTTGAGGGATGCTGAGAGTATTGTGATAATCTTCTCCTTGGAGTTTTCTGTCAGATACTGGAATGACAGGAAACTTTATTCCCCAAGATAACAATACAATGTTTGAGCCAAATAGCTCATAGCTCACTTTGCTACCATCAGTTCTCTATTTATCTTGCCATGTCTCTCTCTTTCTTTCTCACTCTCTCAGTCTTTGTGTTTCTATCCTGTCCTCTCACCACCACTCATTTTCAGTTTTTATATTACCCTCCAACACAAGCCTGTAGGCATGTTGTGCTTGCAACCCTAGCAGATGAGTGTAATTAGCCTGTTGTATGCATTTGTGTGATGTGAGGTGTAATGAGGGCCCAGCTGTTGGCAGATGCCTTCAGAAGGCTGGTGCAATGCTGAGACTGATGACTCACTGACAGCTCCTGCTCTTCATTCTGCTTGGCCAGAAGGCAGGTCTAGCTACCAATCTCAGTCTGTCCAGCACAAAGAAAAGCCCTGCTGTCTCTCTTCCAAAGTGACACTGTCAATAGAACTTCTCAGAGCTGTATACCTGTCTCAACTTTACTTCCATTGATTTCTTACAAGCAATAAAATGGGAACTGGATCCTCAGAGAGGTTTTCTGTCTTAAACCACAGATCAGTAGGCACATTAAGATGCTTACCGTAAACAATGCAGGATAAACCACAATTTTGAATTGCTTGCATATTATTTCCAAGCTGACTGGCTGCAGATTATGTAGTTGCACAGAAAAGTTGTTGTTGATTGAAGATGGACACTGTGAAAAATCTTAAGCAACAGCAGTAAAGCTGTTAAAGCAGTTTTTTGACTAAGTATTCTCTATGACTATATATGAAATTGGTCAACTCATGTCAGAAATATTCTCTCATCATCATCTCCTGAATGTTCTTGGCCTGACTGTAAGGTTCTAGATGCTAAAGTATTGCTATTAGGTGTAGAGTATTTAAACTTTAGACAGATTCTTCATAAATGCTGATCACTATGTTTCTGAAAAAATGACATATTATGGAAAAACTCCAACCACTAACTGTGAACCTAATTGTCTTTTTATGGGACTTGTCACTTTTCTGTGGGTGGTTCTGAAAACCTGAAATTCAACAAATCTTTCAGAAATAGGCTCTTATTGCACAATAAGAGGACTGATACAAATTTACTTGCCCCTACCCAGAGAAGATCGACCTGCAGCTTGAGTGCTTATCTATCCTATTTGTATTTGTGAGACAGAGAGAGAACAAAACCTGTGGGTACGTGATAACCACTTTGCGTTTGAGTGCTTCTTCACACTGGGTCAGTACTGAGGACTGTTATGACAACTTTTTTCTAAAACAGTGATTGAAGCCAAGAGCCGGTGGATAAGCCGATTAAAGTTCCACCTTAACTGGCTCAGCAGTTCTTTTCATTTGCCTAAGAATGACCTGTTCCATCTTCCACATGTTCCTGTAAATGGTGCAGCAGTTACTTGTACAATCTGGCACAGGGATGACTTCAGCATTGTAATTTCTGGTTTGGGGATTCACAAGGAGCTTATAGACTTTCAGACTTGAAGCAGCTCTGTAAATATCAATTCCTGCCTGGATGGTGCTTGTTAGTTTTTTAGTTGACATTACACAGTTCCACTAGTGTGGTTGTACCAGTGGCGAATGCTCTAAGACTGCAAGGGAAGCTCAGCTTCTCCTAAAATGTCAAAAAATAAGTGATCAATAATATACTGCTGTGTGTACGTCATTGACTAAATATGCGCTACAACGCGCTCAACTTTTGTTCAGAATCAGCTTCTTATCACTGGTAA
>BRDA01070571.1:2915-13926 GCA_036984385.1 Crenuchus spilurus | reverse complement strand
GTGCCGTCACTTTAGTGTGACATGTTTTAGTTTATTTATTTTGAGTGTTATCAACAAGAAACAATGGGAAACAAAGCCAGAGAAACAAAAATAGAGAAACAAAGCCAGAATGTTTTTGTGAAATTGGTGGCAAGTCATGTGGGCACACTGACGAAAACTGAGCAGATGAACAATAACTGGGACAAAATTTCACACAAAAAAGTCGATAACTGAATTGTTTATAACTACATTAAAATGATCTGCTTAAGGAAAGGCAACACACTGCCATTTCAGCTGTTTCTTTCGTCCATCATGCAGGGATCTGAACTTGTAAATCTAAGATGTGGAGCAGTTAGAAGGTTAAAATGTTTCTATCCAAGACCAGGAATCTCAGGAAATCTTGAAAAATGATTTTCTAGAGCTGAACTGGAGCAGATGTTCCAGTGATATAAACATCAGTCTAAACATTTTAATCAGACAGGAGAACACTTGGGCAGCTCTCGGGATCTTTCAGTTTCTCTTCGTAATGAATAAAGACGACTGAGTTGCTCATTAAAAGAAGAACAGACTTTTTTCTTCCCTCCTTTTTTAATGTCAAAGCCAGGTGGATCAGCCTAATAACACGTGAGAAAGGCAGAGAAAGTCAACAGGTCAGGTTTTTCTCCTCTTAGCTTCCCCTCGTTTAGTTGGCCTGGTGATTTTTCTTCTTGTCAGAGGAAAAGCTACAGCAGCAGATGTTAATGTATGACCCCAGATCCCTACACTCAATACCTTAAGAAGAAACACACACACACAAACACCACACGACCTATGGTGTCAATTCAACACACACACCACCAAACCAAACCCACAGTTGATGCTATGGTGCTGGTTATTTATGGACTTAATGACTATGTCTGAATAAGCTGAGACACATACACACAGCCTGGTATACTGTGGCCACATGCTTACATTTGAACCACGTTCCTTCATCACTTCCCAGTAACCTCAAACATCACTTAAACCCCAAACCCTACAACTTTAATCAAAGAGCTCAGCTTCATGATGTCATCCTCAATTCTCATGGTTATGTTTACACAGCTTTACAAGACAGACAGGCAGAAAGCAGAATGCAAAAAAAAAAAAACGAGAAAGAAAGCAAGGAAGAAAGAAAAAGCAAGTGAGAAAGAAACAGAGAGAGAGAGAGAGAGAGAGAGAGAGAGAGAGAGAGAGAGAGAGAGAGAGAGAGAGAGAGAGAACCTCAGTTATCATCCACTTTTTAGAAAGAAAGAAACAGAAAGAAAGAAACAGAGAAAGAAAGGAGAGAAAGAAAGTGAGAGAGAAAGAAAGAAAGAGAAAGAAAGGAGAGAAAGAAAGAAAGAAAGAAAGAAAGAAAGAAAGAAAGAAAGAAAGAAAGGAGAAAGAAAGAAAGAAAGAAAGAAAGAAAGAAAGAAAGAAAGAAAGAAAAAGAGAGAAAGAGAGAGAAAGAAAGAAAGTGAGAAAGAGAGAAAGTGAGAAAGAAAGAGAAAGAGAGAGAAAGAAAGAAAGAGAGAAAGAAAGTGAGAAAGAGAGAGAAAGAAAGAAAGAGAGAAAGAAAGTGAGAAAGAAAGAGAGAAAGAGAGAAAGAGAAAGAGAGAAAGAAAGAGAAAGAGAGAAAGAAAGAGAGAGAGAAAGAGAAAAAGAAAGAGAAAGAAAGAAAGAAAGTGAGAGATAGAAAAAAGAGAGAGAGAAAGAAAGAGAGAAAGTGAGAAAGAAAGAGAGAAAGAAAGAAAGCAAGAAAGAGAGAGAGAAAGAAAGAGAGAAGAGAGAAAGAAAAAAAGAGATAAAGAGAGAAAGAGAGAAAGCGAGAAAGAAAAAGAAAGAGAGAAAGAAAGAAAGAGAAAGAAAGAGAGAAAGAAAGAAAGAGAGAAAGAAAGAAAAAGAAAGAAAGAAAGAAAGAAAGAAAAAGAGAGAAACAGAAAGAAAAAGAAAGAAAGAAAGAAAGTAAGAAAGAAAGAATGAAAGGAAGCAAGAAATAATAAAGCAAGAAAATAAACAGAAAGAAAGAGCCACAAGACTAAGAAGTAAACTTCAAACATGTCTGAGTATACTGAGGTGTGTGTGTGGTGTGTTATTATGCATTTATTTTTATTTTATTAA
Organism: Crenuchus spilurus; assembly: GCA_036984385.1. NCBI lineage: Eukaryota > Metazoa > Chordata > Actinopteri > Characiformes > Crenuchidae > Crenuchus > Crenuchus spilurus. The sequence continues at coordinate 11,829 of BRDA01070571.1, read as the reverse complement.
TTTATTTTTCCCGCTTAAAACAGTCACTGTAAGAGATCTGCTTACATTATCAACTGTTATTTTTTAATTTATGTATACTACTACCTAATTATGCATGAATATCATGAATGTTAAGTAGATCCTATAAATACAGCAGCAATAGCTAGTCATAAGAAACTGTTGCTGTCACAGTTGTAGGGGATGAGGAAAAAGGATGCAGCAGTGTAATCCAAAACAAGAGTGGCTTTATTGAAGACTAGCTAAACACAACGCTGACACATGTAATGACTGACAACGACAAGGAGATCTGAATCTGAATAGTCTTACTTAGCTTATTTGAATGGTTAATTGTTAATTATAAGGCATCATAAGACATTAAAATTAGCTCATTTAGCCAGCACTTGACATTTAGTATATTCACACTGATTTATCCACATTATACAGCATTAATAGCATAACAAAACCTTGACAGAAACTGAAAAATATTCTTAAATAAATGAAATTCAGTGTTTTTAATACCTTTTAAAGACCTCAATAAAAGGAAAGATAATACTATTTCCATGACAAAACAACATATGGAATGTATTAACATCTGTTTTATTCAATACAGGAGCAGAAAATCCAACATAAACACAGACTATGAGATTACACCACTCTTACACAGTCTGTTCAGCATGTTTTGATTTTATTAGCAGTTCTGCCCTTCATCAGTGGTCAGTTTCTGCCCACAGGACCTCTGTCAGCTTGATATTTTTGTCTGATGGACAATTCAGAAGTTGTTATACACACAATCTGTCTTTTGGTAACATCTTAGGATCTAAACTTTTTTTTAGATCCATGTTAAAACGTTTTAAAGAAGCCTCAGCACCCTGTTAACTTTCATTTAGACTTAGACAAGCTTTATTGTCATTCATTATATGCAAGTGTACGCAGAACGAAAATTCATTGCATTTATGTGAATAGAGATTAATTTTTTTCAGGGCCATTTCTATAGGTACACGATTTTTTCTTCCATTAATCTATCATTTTGCATCATTTTACAGGCCCATTATTTTCCCCAATTGGTCTATTTTTTGTATTTCTACTGTTCCATTTATTATATTTTCACTGATCTAGATTTGTACAAAATTCGTTTTTGGTGTATACTTCTACATTATTATTATTTTCCTTCATTTATTCCACTGGTCCACACTTTAACATCATTTCTATTGGTCCATTCATTTTCCAATTTCAGATCATTTTTTGTCGGTCTATCCATTTTCAACTGCTCTGTAATTTTATAAACTTTCTTTTGGTCCATTCATTTTTTGGATGTTTACCATTAGTTCATTCATCATGAAATGTTCCCACAATGTAAAGAAGTGCTGAGGTTAGTGAGTGTTAAGATAGAAAAAAAACTTGTTACAAGGGTTGGACATACACAAAAACCAGCATAAGTCAAATGTACAATAGTAGCCCACAGAGCTGATGGTAAAGAGAGGTGAAGTGAGAGATAGAGAGGGGGTAGAAAAAAGAGGATAGGGGCTATGGCCTTTCATCTGGAGGGCTGAAGTGTGTGTGGGTCTCAGGGGAAAGCTGCATTGTAGCTAGCCTTTCTTTCATGTTCACAGCGCAAAGACAATCTCAGATCAAATGCCTTATGACCAAGAACAAAAGCAGAGGGCTGCCATTAGCATAGAACCAAGCTGTTCACACGTGTGTGAATGTGTGTGTATGACTGCACACACACCCAGCACCTGAGGGGCACCTAACGTGTCAATGCACAACCTTGACTGATTAGAAGCATGGGTTCGACCCCCGCATAGCTGCTGTGGGGTTGCCATGGAAACCGTGTTTACAGTGGAATGCCCTTCTTGTGCCAAATCCATACACCAAATGTCACATGACAGTGACCTGGTTTGGGGGTGGGGGGGTTGTATTATATACACAAAACTATGATGCAAGATTGATTTGACAAGTAGTAAGAATTCCAACACTTAACAAGCACTTTTTCCTCAATCACACCAGAGAACACACACACATACACACACACACACACATCCAGTATGGTGGAAAGCAATGTTTTATTCATGTTCTTCACTCATCTCCTTTGTCTTCTAAAGACTCTTCAGGAAGAAGCGTTTCACTGTGCCCCAGTACTCCAGAAGTCACAGCTTTGAGTGTCTAATGTATCCCAAGTGCTTCCACAGTGATCTCCTCTACCTCACTTCTACTCTTGGCTTTGGTGAACTCTGGAAAACATCTCCAAATCTTCAAACCTAAATACCAACACAAGCTCAATACCATAAAAGCTCAGACTTCTCCAGAGGAAGTCACAACATTTTATTTATGAAGCCCATTTATTATTAGCCCAAGTTATTTCCACTTCAACTATTAGCCATACTGTACATCACCCATGCTTGTTCAACACAATCTCAAATTGCATTTACAATTTCGATCAGCTCATTCATCAATAATTGGACTAGCCAGCTGTTCCACATCAGGCCATTGTTCTACTTGTACAAGGCCAGGGTTTGCACTCTTGCAGTGCTGATGCTATGACTTAAAATACAGCTGTTTGTTAATATGGTTATTGGTGTAGATTTTACAACAAGAATGCTGAAGTTCAGTTCTTGCCTAGTCAATGCTAATGTAATGAAATGTAGCATTAGGAGTCTAGCCCAAGGACTCTTACTGGTATACTGTGATGTGTGTGAAAAGGCTGGGGATTGAACCTTACATTACCCCATATATCCAAGTACATCTACTACTAATAAGACCAGCGCTAACCAGAACTTATTTAAGGACAGCACTGACAATGACATGTGGTATTGGTATGAGCATTGGGGTTGATACACATGTCAAGTGTCCCTGCAAGTTTGAGAGTGTTCCACCACCTAAAATAGCCAGTCAAGTGTGCTCAGAAACATCAGACTCCATGCCACACACAATATGAGCCACTGCTATAACAGGGTCACAGCTGTGTTGAGAATGGACCACCAGCCAAATAAAAGAGGTTGGTGGTGATTGTGTGCCTTTCAATGAAGCTGACAAACTGCAGAAATATATTTTATACCTAAAACATACTTTTTTGTATGAAATGATACATAAACATACTTGTTTAGGTAGAAATGATATATAAAGTGAACTAAGACACTGAAAGTTATGTGATCCATATGCTAGAGCACTGATGTCACAGTCAGTGTACATTCTGAAGTAGCTGATGCTGTTGTGCCATAAAGGTCAGTACTAGAGCAGAGTAGTAAATATGACAGTGATGAGTGCCATACAGTGTTACTGTCTGCCATGTATGTGTTTTCATTTCCACAGAGGTTTTAAGATGGGGGCATCCAGAGGGCAATGATGGCAGTATTACACACACACACACACACACACACACACACACACACACACACACACACGCTTTCAATCACACACTCACATACATACGTTTTCAATCATGCACAAGTGACCTGGAAATCCCCCCCCCATCATACAGCAGCAGAGTGGGTTAAATATATACTCTTCAGACATGCAGGGGCAGCACTACTTAAAAGTAGGCAATTGTGTAGGGTCCTCAGTAGGCCAAGGCCCAGTGAAAATATAATTTTAATAAATATGTGTTTATATTACTAAGCCTACATACACATTTCTAAAACTATTACTTACTATTGCTACATTCCCAACGTTGGCTTTACTTTTCAGCCTGAAGAGAGCAATGCAAAGATGGTAAATAGTAGCAGTATTAATGTTAATACAGACAACTCTGACAGACACCTATAACCTACACTAGAATACTGTATCAGCTCTCAAAAGCACAGTAAAGATTTTTAATTAACAGGTTATGTGTAAAGATTTTTGGCAGACAGAGGCTCAATTTGTACTTTGTTTAAACCCACAACCACTACATAGCAGTGTTGCAGTCTATCTTCAGCCATTAGACTCTACCACTCCAATGTAGACGAGCAGTACTAATTTGATTAAAAAAAAAACAACAAAAAAAAACGCTGATGTATGGTCTTGTAAAATATGACAATATATTGAACCCCCCATATCATACTATGCATCATATCACCAGGTTCTGGCCTCTCTACAACCCTATTCCCATTCTGTCTTTGTCTAAAAACAAACAGCCACACCCACAAATGTACACATCATAAAAGCACACTAAAGATTTTCAGTGAGATTAAGTCAAACTGAGGGAAAAACCATTCTGTTCTCTGTAAACTGTGCTTCTCTCACACAAAAGCTCTTTCTTTTCCCCGCTCTACACACACTCCATGAATAAAGAGGAAATCCAATAACTCTGGTCCAGATGAGGGCCTAACTCTCATCTCTCCTTCCTCTCAGCCTCTCTCTTTTTCATGCTCTCCACATACCATGAAAACGTGTGTAGGTAAACATCCGCATGGCTGTAGGAAGTAAAGAGAGAGAGCCATATGTGTCTGTAGTCACAGGATGTGTGTGTGTGTACTCATATTCAGTCACTCATAGTAAGTTTTCCATTCCCACACAAGGTTCAGTAAAATTCCTCAATACAATCCATTTAATTCATATCAGCTTATATTATTCATGAGTTCACCCTAAAAGGAAAAACGGCTTGTTTGACACAATCATAGGGTTTTAAACGGGTGTGTAAAACCACATCTGGGCATTTTTCCACCCAACCAAAGCCACATACCTTCCATGTAGACCATTAAAACTGAACAGAATAAACTGAAATATACATTCTAGCGCCCAGCTTGATTGAATTTTGAAGTGTTATGATTTAGACATGTCTGGGTAGTGCACAGGTGAGGTTTCAGTTCCCATTATTTTTTACTCACTCATATTTCTTACCTTCTTGTTGCTGCAGGGAAAAACAAGCAAACCAGCTAATGTGTCTTAAATGTAGGTGAATGTAGCATCAAGAGTCATGAATGCAACATTAAGAGTCAATGAAGATAAAATCTGGCAAATAGGAAGTAGCTCTGTTACTCGTTATCAAAAGAGAAAAACTGTACATCATCAAATTAACATGAGTGTCAGTGTAATAGAAAAGACTGCACTTTGTTACTGAAGTATTCTTTTAACAGATCCTACAGAGGAACAGGTGAATATTTTACATTATATTTACATGCACATGTTCAAGTGTATGACCTGATGAATGCGATTGTATGCACTGTAACCTACTTCTGGTGGAAAGAGACAGGTCATGGAGCTGAGAAGATATAGAATATTTAATAATTCAGTGAGAGAGAGAGAGAGAGAGAGAGAGAGAGAGAGGGAGAGAGAGAGAGTGAGAGAAAGAGAGAGTGAGAGAGATGATAGAAGTGCTTGTGACAGAAAAAAGAGGTCAGTGAATGTATGACAAGACAAGGATGAGACAACAAGGCAAAGGCCAGCATACCAGCACAACCACGAGAAGAGACTGTACAGCTACAGTTACTTCAGCTTAACTGTAATTGAAGGCTATTACTGCAGTCACATCACACTCCATATAAGTGAGTCTTCTTTACCAGGCATGACTGCTCAATGCTCTCACTGAACATTCAACAGGAACAGTTCAGCCTGTGCATTGAACTTTTAGAGATGATCTGAGGAGGTTAATGCTAGACCTGCTTCATTGTGATAAACAGAACAGACACTAAGCTAAGCCGTTTATTACAGTATGTGGAGTTTGTTTAACTTTTCAAAATGTTTCATACAAATGAGAATGTTTTCTCTGCAGGTTTGCAATAATGTAACATAATCCAGGAGGTTGAATGCTACTGGATTTGGAAAATGATATAAACGTAGATATTTTTAGGACAACAGCTAAAAACAAAGATCAAACTATATCTAACAAATAAATAATTACATATCATAAACCTTATAAACTAGCATCAGAAAATGATATAATGGTTGCATATGCATTCTGGACTGTGTGCAGCAGGTAAAAGGGGCTGAATTTTTAGTGGTAAGGATGGTAACTTGTTGTGCTTTTATTTGTAGTTACAGTCCCCAACATTTACATCATTTTTAAAGTAAACACAATCTTTAATGTGTTATATTTTTGTAAACTGATGAAAAAAAGCCATACAAAAAATAGATAAGCATGGCACCGCTACACTTCAAGGATTCAAGGAGACTTTATTGTCCAGAGAAGCTGTAGTCTGCCTAGCTCAGCCCGAACGTTGTTGTCCAGAGTTGCTGCTTCTGTGGCTAAACACTTGACAGGTATCTTAAGACCTTATGATGTCTGCCAAAAAAATACACATTTCTGCAAATTTTAAATGCCTTTTCTTTAATAAACCTTACAAATTAATCAAATATCTTGGTAAGAAACAAATGTGTTACAATCATGGATCTAATCCAAACTGTTCTTTTCTTGTGGTGACTAGATGCATTATCAGGCTCTCTTACTGGTTAGGACTTCAGGAGCTGAACAGAAGCGCAAAGGCATTAGATTATCTTCCAGCATAACTAGGAGGTGACCATGTTCCGATTTTCAATTGGTGGGACCAATTTCGGCAGTCATTCTAGACTTTCTGGAAGTTCTAAATGCACCACTGACTAGAAGAGTAAGAAAATACAGTATTTATATATTGACTACCATAATATTATGTTTTGTGAGGCTGTACCAATTCTTGAAAACACAGTATCATTTTTAATCAATAGTTTATATGTACAAACTTGTGACAGACAGTAGTTATTCTGTGTTGTGTTTAAACCACTGAGCACTACAAAGCAATATTGTAATCTATCGTCAGCCATTAGACTCTTCCACTTGAATGTAAATAAGCACAAGCGCCAACAGCTTCCTTAAAATGAGACTGTAAATCACAATACACTGCCTTGTTTACAGTGTTACATATCACAGTATATTGAATGCTAATCCTTATATGTATTGTACCTCCAGGTTATTGCCAATATACACTCCAACTGAATACAAGCTGACGTTGGTTTCAACGTATCATGAGCTAGGTTGGAATAGCCAGCAATACTAACCAGTAACCTCTTTACCACAATAATGACAACAGCAGGATGAGTTCAATACCTCCTCACTGTGCGAGAGAGCGAGAGAGAGCGAGTGTGAGAGAGAGAGAGAGAGAGAGAGAGAGAGAGAGAGAGAGAGAGAGAGACCACACCGAGTCCAAACGAGGCTATTTTACGGGTTGTAACCACACACAAACACAATCAATAACAGCAAGTCCACCCTGCTGCTGTTGCCATAGCGGGCTCTAATGTGCTCTCTTATCATGGACAAACACAATACTATATCGTTAGGGAAGCTGAGGATGAGGGGATACAGCCAGAGGCTAAAGAACACTCATCCAGCACTGCTAATGCGGTAATGGTTAATGCGTTTCTTCCTTCTTGCTAGTCATTTCTCTCACTTTGTTTTCCTCTCTCTCCTTTGTTGTGTATATTCCTCGCTCTCTCACACTGATGACAAATCAACAGCCGCTCACACACAGCATGTAAATCAATCTTCAGCAGCCGTTAATGGAGAGATCAGAGTTGAACTCATAATGACTTCCACTCAGCTACTCTCAATTGGTTTCCTAAAGTAAACAGTTAGCATTTGACACTGGAGCCAAAAGGGGGTGGAGTTTGGCTGGTGAAGTGCAACTAGCCCACGTGGCCACACGATATAAATGCTCGTGTCAAAAAACATGTTTTCCCATGGGCTTCCATTCCCATTCTCCCTGGCAAAATATTTGATTTGTATTTCTCTCTTCAGTTTATGGCAGCACATAAAGCTTACACATTTTTTTCTTCATGCTAGAGCGACAAAGCTTGGCTGTCATCACAGCCAGCACTCAGCATTAAAACATCATTTGTGTAATCATGATTCATGTCAGCGGCTCAGGTTTTGGGCTGGTACAAAATCCCATTCAAATGAACAGGCACTCAGGCTAATGATGCTTTCCAGGTCATGGAACACCTCAAAAGCAAGACCTCAGCAGGGGGTAGAACGCTAAAGGATGTGCCTTTTTACATTAGACTGATAAACAGTGAAGGTTCAGAAGGTTTCTGACTTGTATGTTTATAAACACACAAACACAAACTCATCACATTAGCTCTACCTAAGACAGAACATTCTAGTCTTAGACTCCAGAGAGAGCAGAAGAACAGCAGAGTCTGCCACTGTGGGAGGAACAATGGAAACAAACATCTGTTAGTGATTGTGAGCAGACACAGCTCCTCTGAACTCGTTCCTGGGCTGGACACACCCACAGTGATGAGCGGACTGATGGAGAAGGCTTGAAGGACAGAAAGAGCATCTTACTTTAAGTTGGAAGCTACCTGAGTGGCTCTGTGCGTGTTTCACGCTACCTCTGTTATACAACAGTTTACATAATTCATCACCGCTCTCCCATCCAGCCAAACCGCAAATCCAGAGCAATGCACTCCTACTCTTTCTGCTTAAAGGTGATTGATACACACACACAGAAGAGACATCAGCACACACAGCAAGGTAGAATGTGCTGTGCTCCGATGTGTGTGTGTGTGGTGTTTTAGTACAGCGTGACTGACTGGTTACATAACATATCAATAAGAGACAGAGAATAACAGGACAGAAACTGAACATATGAGGAGAGAGACAAAGAGAGAGTGATAGACAAAGAGACAGAGAGAGAAATGAAGGGACACAAAAATCAAGTGAGAGAGACACACAGAAAGGGTGAGAGTGAGAGAAAGACACCGAAAGTGAGACATAAAGAGAGAAAGACAGAGAGACCAAACATCAGAGGATAGACAGAGATAGAGAAAAAGAGATGAATAGAGAGACTGAACAAATATCTATGAGGAGAGACAAAGAGAAAGAACGAAAGAGTGTTTATATGATAGTGGAGAGAGATGGCAAAAGAGAGACATTGAGTGAGAGTCTTATAACATTTATAAGGAGAGAGAGAGAGAGAGAGAGAGAGAGAGAGAGAAAGAGAAAGAGAAAGAGAAAGAGAGAGAGAGAGAGAGAGAGAGAGAGAGA
>BRDA01070568.1:0-14916 GCA_036984385.1 Crenuchus spilurus | reverse complement strand
CATTTACTCAGATTAAACTTTTGATCTGTGATTTGTGTTCTATTACGAATAAAATATTGACATTTGCCATCTCCACATCATTGCATTCAGTTTTTTTCACAATTTGTATAGCGTCCCAACTTTTTTGGAATCCGGTTTGTATTATAATGCATCATAACCTGGGCTCATAATGTTACATCAACACCCAAGACATTCATTCCTAGCTTGCATTATGCATTATGACTAATAAAGCTGCCTACTTGTAAACACACACTGATCTATGCTATAATTACTTTTAACCACTCATTAATAATATTTATTGTTGTTTAAACTGTACTATAACATGTCTTTGTACACTCTATGTAGGCTTTGATCATAGGAATAGATTACTAATGATAGACATGATCATTTAGGCCAGTTTCGAAGGTCTTATATGTTGTACTCATGAGCTTCTTTGGTTCTGATGTATAGCATCGTATGTAAACAACTTATGATGCATTATGATAACAATTTTGTCACGTTATATATTTTATATATAATTTTATAACATTTATATATATATATATATATATATATATATATGTATTTATGAATACATATAGCAATGCTTATAATGCTTGATGAAGACTTTATAACATGTTATAAATGTGTTCATGAAGTGTTATAGACATGATCATTCATAAAATCTGGAAGTCTAGGTTTGGAATTTTTTCTTGCTGCTAGTTATACCACAGTTACTTCCAACCCTGCGATGTGATTGGCTGAGAGATGTTCTAGGAGAACCAGTATTGCATGATAATTGCACTCTGACTGAAGCTATTCAATTAGTATTACTTCACCACATACATGTAAGCTAACAATGATGCCAGTGCTTACAAACAAGGATGTGGCTGCCATGGAAAGCAAAGAAATGAAGTCTACAGCAAAGCAGATGGACTTTTAATGTATTTACAGCTCAGCTGCAAAGCAACAACACTGAAGTCAGTTTTAGTATGACAAAAATAAAATGAATCAGCTTCTACAGTGTTTTTATGGATCAGTCAGAAATGTAAAGGAAGGGTTTATACAGTATCAGCAGCTTTACTAAGTGAGTGGTGTTTAGTGAAAGACGTAGAGTTTATAACAGCTTTAACAAAATATTACCCATCTGGATCTTCACATCTTCACAAACTAAACTTTTTAAAATGTTTCAGAGTTGTTGTTTAATTACATATTCATGATCCAAACGTCATCTCATATTATTGAAGGATGCTAACTGATGTAGAAAATATTAGGATGCAGTGCAGATGGTGGCTGAGTGTACAGTTACTCTACTAAAGTGCTGGACTCAGGCACCCTGCTGGACCTTTCAGCCATTCATGTACTGGCCACATATGCAGCCTCTGAGCAGATTAGCTCCAACTTCAGCAAAACTACACCCAACTGCAGGAAACAGTGATTTCTGCTAAGTAAGAAAAGCTGGAACATTAGAAGATATGATGATGATGATGGTCATAAAAGAAATCATTTCTGACCTTTTCCTATTCATCTGATTTCCATTCTATCATTATTTATAAATAATTATAACAATGAATACAAATGACATCATCAGGTATGGGTGAACCCCACATCCCAGCCCCGCCTTGTTTCTGTCACGTGCTGTTTACATTTACCATGTGCTCTCTGTTTGTTTATGTCTCCCATGTGTCTTGTTCACATCATGGCTCCACCCCAAGCTACGTCATGTCATTGCACAGCCCAGTCATCTCATTACACTGTTTGCTATTTAGCTCCAGTCTTGGTGAGACGTTATATATTGTATGTGAGACCATGTCATGTTTGTCTGAATTATAACAACCAGTTTGTTTTGTTCATCTTTACAATAAAGCCCCATTTTTTTCATATCCCCACTGCAGGCTGCCTCCTCCTACCCTTATGGATTTTGACAGTATATAATGTCAAATTGTATGTTTCAAATTTTGTAGTCGGCACTCAAGTCTGCACTCTCTGCTAATTCTACAGGCTCAAAAGTTTTGGGTCAGAAAGAATCTTCCATGAAAACACATACTGTTAGGAAGAAAATTCTGTTTTGTAGTCCTTTGGAGACTTTGAGGTAGGCATGACACTATCCTACCTTATCATTCTACCATAGAAGATGGTACTATCTTTCATCTGCAGCAGTAATATTTGTGTACTTGATCACAGTCACGAAACAGCTAGAAAAATATTATTTTCCTCTTAAATAAAAGTATGTACTGTCACGTTTCACGCCACGGTGATGCTTCCCTGATATTTCCATGAATCCAATGGTAAACTGATTCTCTGGCTAGGGTCCATGATCAAAAAGTCCTGATCCCCTTTTTTGCTTAAGTGTAGGCCATGGAACAGAATGAAGCTCAGAGGATGATCTTAGGGCTCTTGGGGCCTCATAGAGGCAGAGCATATCCTTTATGTAAGAATGAGACAGGCCATTTAAAGCTTCAAAAACTATCAATGAAACTTTGCGTTATATGCTAAATGCATGGGTTGTCAGTGTAAAGATGCTAAAACTGGGGTTGTGTGGCTTTTCTTTGCACTTACTAAGTGCCAAACTGCTGCAGTTTGAACCAGCTGTAAATGGTTAATGGATGCTTGGTTTAATCTGAAGTTTAGTCTATTACAGTAGTCCAGCCAGGAAGAGATGACAGTGTGGATGACTTTCTCTACTTCAGACATTGTCAAAAGTATATTTGTTGTTGTAATGATGGTGTTTGTATAATTTGATGATATGTTTGAGCCCTGTGCTTAGATACAGTACCAGTCAAAAGTTTGGACACATCTTCTGGACATTCAGTGTTTTTTCATTATTTAAAAATGCATTGTAGTTTAATAGTAAAGTCAACCAATCTATGAAGACATTTCTTGCCTGTTAATGTGTTTGAGACATCAGTTGTGTGTCTACTTTGACAAAACATATTTTGGTTTGTTTAACACTTTTAAGTTTACTACATGAGTCATTATGTGTTCACTCAGAGTCTGGATGACTTCAGTATTAATTTACAATGTAGGAAAAAAAAGAAACACACTGAATGATTAGATGTCCAAACTTTTGACATTAAAACAAACCTTGCTTCTTTATTACAGCCCATGCATTTTTACAGTGTTCTCTCATCTGTAGAGCTGTCTCTTCCCCTCATTCTGAAGATCACTTTGGAAAAGTGAGTGAGGTAAAGTGAGGTTGAATTACAGTCACATCTTTCTTTTTTCCTTGAGCAGTGAAGATTCTGCATATTCATTTCTTGACACTTTGCAGGAGTGTTATTAACAGGCCAGTCTGGTTTTCTCATTATGTAGAACTGGACCTTAGTTCTGCTCAGCAAAGACAGTCATTACTGCTGTTATATTAACACTTGCCAAAATTCTAAGAATATTTTATTACTTATTATATTATTTTTGGTCACATCTATGGGTTCCTTGCTCCACTGCTGCTCCAATTTCAAAGCCTTATGGGAAAGATTAGCATGAACAAAATGTTTTACTCTAATTATTTCCCCACAATAGCTTGTTATAACAAGCAGAAATGTATAGGAAGTTATGGAAAGTGTAGATTCAAAGTTCAAAACCACATTTTTGTTTGTAGGTAAAATATATGAAAATATATATTTTCTCAATATTTTATCATGCATTTATGTTTTGCTATTGAAAGTTAATTTGATAGTTAATAAACAATATAGTAATATAGTAACAGTAATGATTTATAGGAAACCACATTCACTATGAAAAATGATTAAAATATTTGAAGGCAGAGATATATTTGAAGTTAAAAACCCAAACTCTTAAAATGGTGACAATGGTCAAAAGTGAAAGTATGTGTTGTCATGGAAAAACATTACATTTATTAGATGTCCCCAAACTTTTGGAATATTCATAATTCATATACACCCTCTTTCACTTATATACCCAAATGTGGGATGAAATTAAAGTTCTGCACTTTGGAAGAGAAATAATAATCATAAAAAGCACATCTTTTGTTGTTACTGTCATCTGAGGGTTAAAGCTAATCTATAATGTACAGTATTGAATGACAAGTTACTTAACCCTTATGTAGTCTTACCATTTTGTATGCTCCCTTTGTAATGGCCAAAAATGACCCACCTTCACTAAACCCCAAACGTTAAGCAGCTTAGTTGCATTTTAAACTTCAAATATATTTAGCATGAAGAAAACTTTAGGAGCAGAGTTTACATTTAATCAGTGCACACCACTCATTTTCCTTTCAGCACAAATGCCGTTGTATTTTTTCTTTAATAAGGTAGAGGTTTATTATTATGTTTAATATAATGAAATTACAAAATTAATTGTATTATAATATAATAGACTGTTAGTATCATATTTACTATAATAATAATAATAATAATAATAATAATTATTATTATTATTATTATTATTATTATATTATTATTATTATTATTATTATTATTATTATTATTATTATTATTATTATTATTGATAAAGATACTGAAAACAACTTTCAAATGGAAAAAAAGGTTATTTAGGGGGTCAAACTGCCAAACATGAGGATATAATGTTTGAGCCTTACAACAACATGAGTTAAGAATAGTAAATAAAGAAGCATTTCCATGTTAATACATCATGAGACCAAACAGTGTAGACTGTAGAACAGAAAAATTAAGCCATGAAGAGAATGTTATTCAAGTGCAGGGAGTTACATGTGTAAAACATAAATGTCAGATACAAGGTCAGACTTAAGCTTGGGCCCACTTCCTAGTGATGTTTTTGTTGTCTTGGTATTTATTCCTCTTCTGTTGCTTCTCCCCAAATGACAAGTCTTATGGCAAGCCACAGAAAACACGATACCGGTGACTAAATCTGTGAACAAAGCAGCAACCTGCAGAAAAAGAGCGGGCTGATGACAGAGCCAGGTGGGACGCCAGTTATACGGACAGTGTGAAATCCGGTGAGTTTGTCTCACTGATCTGTTCCCAGACAGGTGCAACAGTGCCCCCTGAGAAAGGTGTAACCTTGCGATGAACTCGCAGAGTGACACGGATATGACAGCTCCAACCAAAGCTTCCATCTTCCATCTTTCTGGGTTCTCTTCATCACAGCAGCATTTGAATCTTAGCAGGAAAACAGCCGTCTTTTGACAACAGAGACAAGACAAGGGTAGGAAAATATGGTATCCTCTTTTACAAAAAAACAAACGAGAACTTCAGTGTGACCTTTTATTTCATTTCATAAATGTTTTGCTCTTGACACCTCGTCGGCATCTCAAGCTCTTTTCTCTTATTTCCCTTTTTACACTGTTCTTATTTTTGGTCTCTTTTGTAAGGTTGGTTAGAGGGGTTTGTTAGCATGAGAAGAACTTTCATCATATTTTCTTTTATCCGAAGATAAGAAACCAAGGAAGTCCCTGTTAGAATTTTGACACAAACATTATAATGAGAAAGCAGGTGCTTAAACAAAGTGACATATGGAGCATAAACACAAGCTCAGCTTCTTTACTACAAGTGCTTATATAGAAGTTCCTCACCAATTAGCTGAACCTCAAAGGCAATCTAGCATGGCCTATTCAACATAATCCAACATAAAGCTCTTGGGGAAAGTGGCAGGGAATAGGTTTAAGTTGCAAATGTAGAAAAAATTTATTATTACCAGACACTTAAATTGAAGACACTTTTAATATAATGGCAAATATACACTCACTGGCCACTTCATTAGGTACACTTTGTATTTATATTCATTGTCCATTTTAGCTTCCTGAGCATACAGGTGCACTCTGTAGTTCTACTATTAAAGACTGTAGTTCATCTGTTTTTTCTGTATACTTAATTAGCTTCCTTTCACCGTGTTCTTCAATGATCAGGATTATGAGTGGATTCTATCAATTTAGCTCTTTATATTTCTTTTTCAAAACATTTATTGAACTGTTATAATCTGAAGTCAAACAAAATCCCATTTTAACCTTTCCTGTCCTTGCCTGACCCCTGTATCTCACGTGCTGTGTTCTAGGCGATGAGAGCACGTTTGCAGCTGCTGAACCCCCGTTGATATTTTCCCGTGGACTATCAAAACCGGCCCCATGTTCACAGCGGTGTTGGGTGACAGCCCTCCGCCAGCCATGAAAGTCCATCTCCAGCCCCTTTGAACTGAGCCTCAGGGTACCAGCAGGTAGGTAACGTTCATAATGGCTCCCTTGTGTGCAGCCGATGGGCCCGGCAGCCTGGGAATCGATTGAAAGCCTTCGCAGCCCTGGCATCTCGGCATGCAAGCTAATCCTCCAAGAATCCAAAGGCAAATCAGAGACCTCTATTGTTTTAACATGTTTTAATGCCATTTTCGCTCTCCTCCAAGCAGGGTCTGGGCTGTGCGTTGGGAGTATTGACTGATATCTGCCGTCGAAATAAGAAATATATATTTTTCTGGTGAGTGCCCTTTCTGGGCGTTCGCTCACAGGGCTCCTCATTGTTGAGAAGGTTTGTTTGATCTATCTGAGAAAGTTAAAAGTATAACGGAGACGAAAGTTCCCAGGCTGACAGGCCTGCGGCTTCACAGGTGCTTTTGCGAGACAAAAACTGACTGTGCTTGAGGTCGTAGTTCAAAGCTTCAGGACATTTTGGATGTTCATTCTATATATTGACGAGTTGCCTGGGTGTGTTTTCTCGAATGCAAGTTTCGACTCTCTAGTGATCTTCTCCAACTTTTGAGATATGTCTGGAGGTTATAAAGCAGGCTATAGTATGTGCAGTTAGGCAGAGTTCCAAATAGTTCACCTAGAACATCAAAAAGAACCCAGAAAAAACTCAGTTTGATGGCTTGTAGTGGTAAGGAAATTGGTATTCATTTGATGTGCTTTGACGGCTTCATTTCTTCCACCTTTTCTGCTTTATACAAGTCCTTTTCATCAAGTTAGAAGCAGAACTAGATCTTGTCATGCAGTTCAAATCACAATGCAATCATGTGACTTGATATTTTCAGAGCTTGAGTCAGGAGAATTCCAGATATAGCTGCCTTTACGCCGCCTTTCCTTTGAAGACTTGCTGGGACGTAGTTGTCCCAGGTTTCCGGACCTCTTTTTAAACAGTCTTGTTTTTCAGTAAAACCCAACATTCCTCTTTTAATTTGATAAGGATGCTGTCTTGACCTCCCATCGATAGCTGAAGGTGGAGGTAATGTTGGTTCACCAGGATTCTGTCACTGTTATAAATAACCACAATCAATGTCTCAGCTGGCTTTAGCAAGCTCACTAATTGCTTTAAGTGCCCAAATATCACCTCCAAAACTTTCCCACAAAGCTGGGAAAGACTAGTGGTTTTCTCTCTGTGGGTTAAAGGTTGTGATACTTGAGCTAGGCCTATCACATATTTGCAGATAATTAACTGACAAATAATTATGATTAATAATTTGATTGTCTTCTTTTTTAATGCCTTCAAAGAATATTCACAGAGCAGCTAAACTGATTAATTATCAATGAAGCTATCCTTACATTGCAGTTAATATTAGGTTCGGCCTTCATCAAATCATATACAGTCCTCTTGTGTAGGTACACAACATGTCAAAAACTCTTGAGGATATGAAAACCAAGCCAAATGTTCTTCTGAGCATGTTAGAGCATGCACTACATAGGAATCTCTCAATAAATATACTTTATGCCTTATTATATTTATTTGCCTCAAGATCTAATGAAAAAAAAAACATAAATATGGCCAGATGTTTATAATATTAGTAATAAATATATTTATAATAAATATATATCATATGTGGTTCTGTCACATAACTGAGATTATTTCAAATAATTGCAATTATCACTGATAATTATGACTATCTCAGAAATGTTCAATCACTGTATATGTTTGTGATTATCTCAAATAACTTTGCTTATCTCAAATAATTGCTTTGGTTATCTCATCACTGTGCTTATCTCACATGATTTTGATTTTTTTTTTTTTCAAATAATTGAGATGATCTGAAATAAATAATCTCAAATAATTTGAATTTTTACAAAAAGTGCAATTATTTCAAATATTTACTGTCAGTAAATGATGTAATTGTGAGGAGCCTAAACTAAGCTTGAACAGCTGAACTCATGCATTAGCAAGCATTATTTTTTTACTTTTTTAACATTCTTTGTAATTATATAATTGCTATTATCTCAAATAATTTGAATTAACTCAGAGAACTGTGATTCTCTGAAATTTTTAATATCAGTAAATTATGTAATAATTGTGAAAGGCCTAAACTAAGCTTGACCAACTGAAATCAGCAGCAATAATTTAATATTTATAATGTTATATTATTTGAATTTATATTAGTAAATGAATCATGTATATTTATATAAATAAATAAACAATATATTTTATTTGTTATAATATTTCATATATATATTTATATTATGGGCAACAGGTATAATCTGTGCTGCTTAGGATAATTTGTCACAATTTTCTGTGACACTATATCTAAATGCAGTAATCAATCCTTCATTTGGAGTGATTTGATATAGATACATTTTAGAGCCATTACACCTCATTAATAACTTTCATTGTTAGTAATGTAATTAAGTTACAATGCATTGACATCTCTAACCTTCTGAGAAGACTTTACAATGTTGGAACTTTGCTGCGAGAACTGGCTTGATTTAGTCATTCAGTGCCGGCGCTCTGCCCACGGGGTACTCTGCCCACAGAAATCATCATAGTCATAATAATGACATATTTAAAATTAAATATGTAAAGCATGTAAATATACAGTATATGTCTATATATATATATGCAATACAAAAGTAAAAGATGAATCTCCTCCTGTTTCTCCAGTCTCCCCATGGTGCCCCTCTCCCCCACCTCCTAGTGGTTTATTCCATTATCCCTCAATGTCAAGTTTGACAGACATGGCCTCGAAAAGGCCACCTGTATTTGGACATGGCCTCGAAGACCCTGAAGTTGGTTCCTTATTCAGAGACTGAAGGTAAATTAAATGGGATGTTCATGTCAGGCATTGGCTCTGCACTTATTTTTACATACATAGATAAACTAATGATGTGCCATTAATCAGCTTAGAGTTTTATTTTTCATTCTGACATTGTGAAAATGAAAAAATCTAAAAAATATTTTATAAATGAAATATTCTGCTAATCTGTTTTATCATTTTGTTTATTTATTTTTAAAGTTTTTAAGTCTTTCCACTGTCATAAAAAATATTTTTTTGTCTGGCTTTTTCATGAAAATTAAGAAGATTACATAATCAATACACACAAAGGAATCAGAGGAATAAACAGTCAATATGTTTGTTTTTAATCACAATCAGTGGTCCATGTTTTAGAGATTTAAGAACAAAAGTCAGACAAAATATTATTTGTTTATATGAGAAAAAATCCTGTTGATTGAAGATGATACCATGTGGCAAAATTAGTTTAGTGTTTAATCAAGATTTTAATTCTTCTCTTACTTATTTGCAACTGTTTACAAAACATTAATATTGAGAAGTTATTATAGAAATAAACACACTGACAAATACTAAATTATTGTTAATTTCTAAAAACAAAGCATTTGTGCTTAGGGCACCCAAATGGCCAGTGCCGGCCCTGTAGTAATTAGAAACGTAAGTGAGGTTAGTGATATTGGATAACATGTATGGACATTACAACTCATCCCATCGATTGGATGGAGCTCCATCACTCAGACACTAATGTTGGGGGAACTTACACCCCTCTAGCTGACACTGGGCTGGTGATCTTAGGCTGCTCCAGAACTTCTTATTCTATTGTTCAGTACTGTCCTATGGAGGCTATAAAAGCTGTATGAATTTAAGGCCTATTTCAGTAATGAGTGCACCTTAAAGTGCACTAAAGATTTCACTAATTACAAGAACGTACTCTTCAGGATACCATCCCAGTGACAGAAAAGGTACTGCCATGGATGGTCTGTTTCATTTTGATTTCTGACAATGTACAGTAGAAGGGTTAAAAGAAGAAAATAGAATTGATTGTTGTGATTGTGTCCCAGTGTGATGGGGAATAACAGCTCCGATCAGAGGAACACTTACCTTGTCGGTCCCTGCTGTGTAGACAACATCAATAACTTCCATGCTGCACATATACAGTCTACCACGTCATACAACCCCCATCCCTCAACACTAGGTTCCTGACCAAGTGAAACTGAATGCTTTGATGGCTCTTCTTGCTTTAATTTAGGGTCCTCAGGCTAAGGCAGACAAACTAATTGCTAGGTAGTATCAGAGGATGGTGCATGATCCAGGTTTAGCAGGCATGGTGCCTGTTTCTGGAATTAAATAGCCATGTCTAGGGCACATTCCCACATCAACACCCATGTGTCTCCCTCCCACTCACCCAAGACGCACATTCATTCCAATCTAAACACTTCCAAGCTAGCGTGAATTGTCGGCTGCTAGCAGAAAAGGTTGCAGAAGTTGGCTAGCCGGCAGGTGCTGGAAGAAGAACAGTCTGGCCAGTTGGACTGGAGAGCGAGAGAGCCAGTGGGGCTTCCACGACTGGAACTGATTGATGTGCATTCGGCTAGCGCTCCTGGATGGCTAACTTTGTTCCGCAGCTCAAACGGATCGTGGCCCACGCTTTTGTTTCTCGGCCCAGGCGCAGAAATAGAAACCTCATCCCAGACGTGGCTCAGGAGGCCTCCGGGGCCAGTTGCATCACACCATCCAAGCCTGGGTCGTATCAGGCCTAGCTTTCCTCTGGACAAGACACAAGCTGGGAGAAGTTCTTTCAAACCTGGAGACGTCATATTTATCTCGCAGAGTTATAGGCGTCACGGGGGAAAGTTTATTATTTGGCGCGATGAGAGCAGGGAGGAGTAAGAACGAGGCGAAAACGCTGCAATAAAAATGATGTATGAGACGTCAATCCAGGAGCAGCGTGATACATCACTTTCAAGGCATGTTCCTCAAAGCCCTCCTTTAATGAACTACATGGTGGAGTCATATTCCGCTGTAATAGATTTTGCGATGAAATAAGCCTTGCTTGTCTTCACAAATATGAAGAAGTGGTGCCTGTTTTATTACTCAAGATTAGTTCTTCAAAAAGCTATTAAACTTGCTATAGCAGTGGCCACTGAATCTAATTTCTATCAAAGCAGATGTGTGGAGAATTCATGGATTGATCGATGTTGGTGTCATTAGCTGTTTGTGGATTGCGGCCCCTAAACCTTGTTTTTCAGCAAAAGTTTGTATTAAACACATGTCAGAAACACGAACGGTGTTGTCCACCAGTTTTTTCCTAAATATTTCGCTATACAATAAGGATAATCCTTATACATCATAACTAGCAGTGAGTAAAGTGATTGTAGACCAAAACACTGTTGCATGCAATGACATTTTCACTCTCAGCCAATCATGAAATCTAACCAACATAAACAGGAAACATTAAAGGGTCTCAACACAGTGAAATGACATGCATTTTATTCTATTCATGCTACAATTACTTACCTTAAGTCTGACATATTAGGACCAGCCATTTTAATTCTTATATGCAGAACTTAACATTATGTAGGATACGTGTCACCTTGTTCAGTTTGAGCATCTCTTAAATTTGAACAAAGCAGTAGTTTACATTCAAGCTAGGCTACGATCAACTTATGTTCTACTGACACACTTTCTCAGCATGTAAACGTAGTTATATAACAGGTAAAATGCAGTGGTGGGCTGTCAGGGCCTGCAAATCCTTCTCTGCTGGCCTAAGAAATATCTGAATCACAAAATTATGGTAATTATATGGTAATTATATTAATTATAATTAATTATATTTTGTCCATGAATATTTATTAAATAATTCCATGTGGTCTGTCCACTTCCTTTTATAGCTTTTCCGATGGTTGTGCTGTTTCCAGACTTATGTTCATATTAAAGCATTTAACCAATCACATTTCAGCCATCATTTGTTGCCAGGCAGGGTCAAAGTCAAAGATGTCTATCCGAGGCGTTCACAATCCATTTTGCAGGCTTTCAACACAAAATAGATGTCGATGAACTGCTGCTTCAACCAATCAGATTTTGAGTTGGTGTCACCAGGGCCCTCTAGCAGGCATCTGGAAATGTCACCATATTCAGATCCATTGATTGGATAGTCTAGATTGGTTAGCATTAGCTTCGATGTTGATAGGAAAGGACTTCTTGATGGAACTGAAGTGCACGGATAATCTGTACAACAGAGTAATTGCACTGTTTTTGAGGAAAGAGAGGAGGATGGATTTTGTTTACAAATAATTTGATTTTTCGTGAGTAAAATGTTGCTATTTTCCTGAGATTATTATTGAGATTATTATTGATGTTTTTTATAGTAGAAGGAGACTTGTTCATCCCCCTGGTTTGTTTATTCAATAGAGGCATTTATTAACGCTACAGGAGTTATCTGTCTGTGATGCAATGGCTCTTTATACTGTATTTCTGCATATTTTTTATAACCATAAATTAGTTTCTGAGGGGTAGATTGATTCAGACGAAGCATTACTGAAGGCCTAGGTGTGAAATGAACAGTCCGCCACTGGTAAAATGAGATATAATGTTGGTTCTTACAACAGTGATCAGTAGTAGATACTTTAGACCTGGAGAACATCAGAAGTTACAATAAGGTTCATTGGATCTCATGCTGTGTGGACAGCTTCCACTAGTGGCACTAAAGGATATTACATGTTTCTTAAATGAATGCTTTGGAAATACACTTCAGCACCGAGATGTATCCACATCGGTTTCTGGAGTGCACTTAAAAAGGCCAAGCATCACTCAGGGCACTAAGTGACAATCCTTCCCTAGCTTTCATATTCATCAGCCCACTCATCTTCACCTAAATTGAATAACTGTCTGGGGTACCTGCCCTAATTGCTCTGAATTAGCATGTGACTGAAGCCCACGTTGGGTGGCAGTCCAGGCCAAGACGTCTTCGCTGGGCCTGACGGACCGCCTTTAGGTGACAGCGAGGGTCTCTCTGAAATGCTAATGGACAGGCGAACGAGATGATGGCTCTCCAACACGGATGCACATTTTGACATTTAAATGGCAGACGCTGTGACAGAGGTCGCTGGCTTGCTGACAGTGACATCACATGACCTCTAATCACCCCTTCTGTAGCCAATCCAACCCCCCCACCACTACCCCTTCAATTCCTTGTCATTTAAGCTGGAGATTGAAGTGTCTGCCTCCTCATTTCAGCAGCTTGGCTTTCCGATACTAAACAATTCTTAAAGAGGCCATGTCCATGTGTCCTTGCTATTTAAAGAAGAGGAGTATGAAGTAGTGTGTAAACAAAACATATCATTCTCTCCTCAACACATACAGGCCATACTGTATATGGACACTAAGTTGTAAAAACCACCTGTTTTGAAAGAACTGGATTTGTGATGTCACAGAAAAGTCTTCTACACACATTCACTGGCCACTCAGTTTACTACACATACCTTGTATCTACACTCATTGTCCATTTTATCATTGTATATACTGTCGTTCTACAATTACAGACTGTAGTTCATCTGTTTCTCTGTATACATTATTAGTCTCCTTTCACCTGTTCTTCAGTGATCAAGACCTCCACAGAGCAGCTATTATTTAGGTGGTGGATCATACTCATCCCTGCAGGCACACTGATGTGGTGGTGGTATGTCAGTGTGTGTTGTGCTGGTATCCTCTTTTCAACTTTTTTTACAGATGGTGTTGTTTGCTTCCAGAGTCCATTCTTCCCTCTACCCATGAAATATTCCCCAAGCCATTGGCTGCAACACAACCCCAAAGCATGATTGATCCACACCCATGCTTACTGGTTGGAGAGGCATTCTTTTCATTAAATGTTGTGCCTTTTTTGTCCAACCCTACTTTACTCATTGTAACAAAAAAGTTATATTTTAACCTCAGCAGTCTATAGGCCTTGTTCCCAAAATACATCAGGCTTGTTTAAATGATTTTTTAGCAAACATTTGCTGAATTTTGTGTGAGGACACAGGAAAGGTTTTCTTCTGATGTCTCTTACATGACGGCCATATTTGTGCAGGTGTTGCTGAACAGTAGATCAATGTGCCACAACACCAGAATCTGCTAAATCTTCCTGAAGGTCTTTATCAGTCAAGTGGGGGTTCTGATTGGCCTATCTAGCAATCCTATGAGCAGCTGTCTCTAAACATTTTATTGGTCTTTGTGACTTTATCTTGACCTCAACTGTTCCTGTTAACTGCCATTTCTTAATTACATTCTGAACTGAAGAAATGGCAACATGAAAATACTTTGCTATCTTCTTATAGCCTTCTCCTGCTTTATGGGCCTCAACCATTTTCATTTTCAGAGTGCTAGGCAGCTGCTTAGAAGAACCCATGGCTGCTGTTTCTTGGGACTTGTTAAGACTGGATATTTATAAAGCTTTGAAATTTGCATCATCTGGCCTTTCCTAACAATAACTGTGAACAAGCTATAACCTTAATAGGCTAATTAATTGGTCAAAGTTTTCTTCTCTTACTTTTGCAAGGTGCTCCTTTCCTTTTTTCAATCTAAAATCGTACAAAAGCAAAATAATACACTGATATTGCTTAAAATGTGGAAGTGTTTCATCTTTGACTTTGCCACTGCATTTATATAATAGGTCACTTGATCTGTTATATAGTGACTCAGCAATTTGTAAAGTGCAGACACTAAACAATCAATAGTAAGCAATTTTTTTTCCTTTAAATGTTTGCCAATTTTTTCCCTTTCCCAATGTAGTAGTTACCAATTAACCCAACCCATTAGGCCTCTCCCCATCATTTTGCACTGTCCCTGACTCTAGGATGGTGAAGACAAGCACAAGTCTCCTCCGTTACGTGTGATGCAGCCACCGCCTCTTTTCGAACTACCGCTGATACACCGTCACTCAGTGGCAGATGCTTGTCTTTCAAGGAGGGGAAGCTCAATTTCGGGCTACATCATAAAATGTGTCGGTTTATTTATACGTAAATTCTACCCTCCATTCCTTTT
>BRDA01070566.1:0-11883 GCA_036984385.1 Crenuchus spilurus | reverse complement strand
CTCTCTCTCTCTCTCTCTGTCTGTCTGAAGGTTCTGATTAGTGGTGAACAGTGATATTGTTATTATAAAGCAAAGACCTAGATACATTATAGCATCCACCTGGGTGACCACAGCATTGTGTAGCAACATCTTAGCAAAACATATAAAGCCATGGCAACTGCTTATTTATACCTTAGCAATCACTTATCAACCACTCAGGAGACCATACCAATCACCTGGCAACACCTTAGTAACCATCTTGTAGGCAGTAGCATCCAACTAGTAATGCACTAACAATCATGTCTTCAGGTAATGCAGAAGTCTACTGGTATAAAATACTCTTCTCAAGTCTTACCAGTTTCAGAACTCAGTTTAAAACAACGAAGACCATTTGAACATTTTGACTTTTAAGAAAACTTTCCTTTGTGCCCTTCTTGAAGCATGATCAATACAGCATCTTCATAATCATCACAATATTTCAGACTTGTTCTGCAAACAAACGGGCATGGTCAGTACTGCACTGCCAGTTTGAGTAGCTCCTGTGTATATGATGCTATTTAGAATACAAAACACACTTAAATCTGATTGATGTTTTTCTTTTTTGTCTCTGTCAGAATGGGAATCTGTGAGATGATAGACAGATAGAGAGAGTGACAGAGTGTGTGTGAGAGAGAGAGAGAGAAGAAAAAACAGAAAGATATGGCACGAAGTGACCCCGGTCTGAATGACTGATGACCCCTTCTCCTGTTCACGTCAGCCCTCTTGCCTGGACCAGTCACATGCCACATTGTGTGCCGCTGTTTGCCAATAGACCTCTGTCTTCAGCACAGAGAGGCAATCAGTCTTTTCATCTGCGAGCTTTTGCTTTCACACACCCTCGTACAGTTCCTCCAGGCGCT
Source organism: Crenuchus spilurus (assembly GCA_036984385.1). NCBI lineage: Eukaryota > Metazoa > Chordata > Actinopteri > Characiformes > Crenuchidae > Crenuchus > Crenuchus spilurus. The sequence goes on along the minus strand of BRDA01070566.1, from coordinate 11,005 downwards.
GGCGGCCTTGATGCTGGGATGTGTTGAGAAGGGAGGAGGGTGGCGGTAAATTACATTGCCAATCAATCTTCTCTCCCCATCTTGATGAAAGCCGTCCAAACTTTTGCTCTTTAACTAACCCTCAGAGGTCTATTAAGAATGCTGGACATAAAGTGGACAAACAGTGGAGCAGATTAAAAGCTGTTTGAATTCTCCTGCTGGAGTCCGAGGAGAGGTTGGGTTATGAGGTGAAGGCGGTGGGAGCAGTGTGTTGGGGATATTTTTAGGAAATCTGGTTTTAAGGGAAAGGATAAGCTGGTTTTTTATTTTTTTTCCACTTGCATTTTGCCATCAGTGCAGCCAGATGCCACAGGTTGTTTGGGATGGCTGTTCAAAATCTGTTCTGTCAAGCATTTGACAGATCAGCACTTACAGTATTTATTTTTATGACTTTTGGGTTTGATTGGCTTTTTTGTCTCAGTGGATGAATAACAAACTCCTAATGTTTACTGTTCCTCAATTTTTGGGATTGAACACATTTCTATACAAATTGAATGCAGTTGAAAAAATGTTTTCGATTAAGTTTGCCTGATGGTCTGCAAATTTGACTTTTTATTTTTTGCAAAAAGTAATAACTACTTTACATTCACATCATCAAAACATACAAGCAATGAGTGTCTGTGAATTTGCCTGAATACAGCATGAGAATCTTTTGGAATGAAATAAGAATATATTCAAAAATATAACAAATTCACTTTAAACGCAGTGACAGATCAAAGATCAGGTCCATCTTTAGGTGATGATGTGACACAGAAAGTTTCAGGACTACTCGTTTGCTGATGTAATAATTCTATTTTCTGGATGAAACATCGGCATCGTCATGCATTGCTAAAACTGGCTTTCTCTTTTTTTTCCCTGCAAGAAATGAACTTAAGGAATGCGTAGTGAGAGGTAGAGAGTGAGGGTGAGAGAGAGAGCTCAGCGGGCCCCAAGCCCAGTGATGCAGGCTGACTCTGAAGCTATTTTCTCAGCTCAAAAGAGGGCAAAAATACCATGACGGTCGCAGGACAAATTTCTCCATGCCCATACACGGTATTAAGATGTCTCTGATCCACAGTGGCCCGCTGCTTTCCCCTCCTTGTCTCTCTCCCTCTTGTCTGGGACGATGGCCAAGTGCCACCAAGGACACTCTGTCTAATAAATCATCCCTATTTCAACATCTGCAAGGCCCAAAGGCTTCGGGCCCTTCTCTCTCTCACCGGGAGACCCCTCAGGGAATGACAAAACCCGTCATTGTCTCAGCTCCAGTGAAGAGCAGTCTCTCTTTCTCGTCCAGCCCTTTTGACAAAAGGCGTCTGAAGGCCAGCTTTAGTCTGCCAGGCTGAGATGGCCTGCTCTCGGCAGGGAAGCCACTCTCTCTCACCCCTCCATCTCTTTCTCCCCGTCCTCCGCCCTCTCTCTCTTCTGCTCCCGTCTTTTTAATGCTCTCCTCCCGCGGAGGTCACTAGCCAGGCCCGGCTCCTTTCATTCCCTCGCCGCACTCTCAAGAGAATATAAAGACATCAAGTGAGGAGGAGGGGGGAAAAAAGCCAAAATTGGCAGAAAGAGATATTAGACATGGCTGTCACTGCCATTCTTTGGCCACTTTTCATCTAAAGTGCAGTAAGAAAATGAAGGGGGGGGGAAAGAAATAGATAAATAAACAGCATGGCTGAGAGCTTGGATCAGGAGCTTGTCGCATTATTCATTTTAAAAAGTGGAGAGAAAAGAGAGGATATAAAAAAACGGCCTTCTGACTGCCACTTCCATAGAAAAGGGGGGAAATCAACCCAAAGCATTTAGAAGTATAGTTGAGAAACTAAGCTATTCATGGGATTTTTCGCTGTGTGGATAGCGTGGCGAGCGTGTGTGGGGTGTGTTGAAGTACCTGTGACTTTACTGTGTAAAAGAAACTTTGGAGAAGGGCTTGGGTTTCAATCCATCAAGCAGATCTGTGCCCAAAAGCCTAGTTGATGTAATTCCCATTGCTCTTAAGTCTTGCCTTTTTACTTTATAGCACATCTCTAGCATAGCAACCTTTGCAACAGTCCAAGACTGAACCAAACAACTCTCGCAGACTCAAACTCGGCCTTTCTAGATCTGTAGCTGGGTTTTAAGTCATGGTCTTGTTTGTGACTGTGACCAAATCCAGACCAAATTTGTCTTTGTGTTGCTCTTAAGAAAGCTCGAGAGATCAATAGAGTTCTACGGTTTATTGACCAAGCCAATCCATTTGGGTAAACCTGTACATAAACATGGCCTAATGATTTGATATTCTTCATATTGTTTGGCTTAGAAAGCCTGATTCACTAGAAGCCCTCAATGGTGTAAATATTAAAGACATAAATGTTAAAAGCATTTGATATTGTGTTGCTCCTTACATCATCATTGTATATCCTCCTCCATTCCTTCAAAAACATTTTGATTTGCAATTAACCCCGAGAAGCATTGTGAATTTCCTGCTGGCCAACGGGCCTTGATGTCTCAATCTGTGACGCGTCAGTGCCATGAAAGGAGGCATTTGACAGTGTTTCACAGCATCCAACAGAGCTCCGAGAAAGCCACACAGTTCTGAAGAGGGTCAGGGCAGCAGGCCCAACACCGGCCCCGACTGTCTATGCTGCATGAAAGCGGCAGATAGCAACAACACGCGCATTGTCTGCCTGGACCCGCCGCAGAGCTTCAGAACTGAGCAGATTACTGAGACTTGTTAGCCTTGGCTGGTGGGCCTGTGGACCGTGTGTAGCATTTGGACGGGACAAAGAGTAAAAAACATTAATACACCAATTTCACCAGCCACAGCACACTGGCTTCTGACCACCTGAAAGCCAGATAAATGGTTTGGCTTCACGGGATTTAAGCATGTTAGCTGGACGTTATTGAGAGTTTGTCGAATGCATTCGTTTACGAGGGCCAGTGAAGACCTGAGTAATAACTGTATGCAGTGCTTCACGAGTTGCCGAAGAAGGAAAACATGCTCAGAGTAGTCTCAGTAGGAGTACCCTGGGTTCGTAAAAACGCATATGTTTGTTCTTGGCTGTGAGTAGACTCTGGCAGTGTGAACGTAGGACTGTGTGTATGTGGGAGAGAGGGAGCAAGAGAGAGTCCCAGTGTCACTCATCATTGTGAGGCCACATCCATGGGAAACACTGAGCTCATGCCCTATCGGCCCTGTAATGGACACTTTGGAAGGGATGGACTGCCCTGATATGTCCCCAGGCCCTGATAAAGTAGAATTCCTGTCTGGACTCAAACCCAAACAACATTAGCAGCCACACTGCTAACCCCCCACTCCCCCACCCTCTTATTCTGCTGCACCCCTCTGCCCACTGGCATAAAGCAGAGGCAGATTCCTCTGTCCAGCTTTGGCAGGGCTGGATGGTCTCCCTCCCCCTTCAGCACTGCACCGCTTATCTCCAGCCAGAGGGCACTGATAACACTGTTAACAACAGTAATGTGTGACTGGGCCGCAGAGCTGCCATCATGACAAGTGAGAGAGGCTGAGGGGTTTGACATCTTACTCTTCCAAGTCACGACCACTGGACCACTATCTCAGCATGCATCCAGTCGCATTCTCTGTCTGGCATTAGGGTATAGTTGCCCTGTGTCCAGTATTAACAAGAAGAAGAAAAACACCAGTGGGGCTTTGCTGTTTTTTCTTTCTCCCTCTCGCTCGACTCTTGCCGCCTTGGGGGAAAGCCTCTTGTTATTTTAAAAATCATTCTGCAAAGATTAATGTTGGCCAGAGGAGTGTGTCATCATTGCTTAACTTACAGCCGCCAGGCGGATAAAGCTGGTCTTGTGCTTTCTCATGTGAGGTACGGATGAGTTCTCACTCAGCGCCGCCAACCTTCCACGTCCCAGCAGTCCGGCCACATCCATTAAGCTGCTGTGACACTGTAGAAACATGGCCGTGAAAGCCATGCAAAACGTTTAGCCTTTTTCCTCTTCGTTTCACTCATTTTCATTCCGCCCTCTTTTTGATGTTTTTGGTTGAGCGTGGGCGTCCATGTAAAAACAGTGCAAGAAAAAATACATTTCGAGTCCTTTTTATAAACATTTTCTCTGCTGATTACTCTACTTACATGACTAATGGAAAGTTCCAGTGCCGTCAAGACAATTTGCGCCATCATAAAGCGATCCATCAGCATAAATGATGATGAGACCATTATAAACCATAGTTCAGACAGATGGCTCTGGGGCACATGAGACTCTGAGGAGCTTTGGCGTTTGGTGCTACAAAATGGCAACACCAGCAAAGGGATCACACTAAAACTCTAGATTAGCACCTCTAGTAACTTTGACAGTGATGATGTTTGCTTCCTCTTGGACAACTAACAGGTCTTCCCAGTATCTGTCTGAGGGTTCAACATGATAGGGACGGATAAAAAAACGCACCACATCAATCATCCCGCCTAGTGCTTGTGAGGCTCTGAGAGCTGACAGGGCTGTAAAGCGTTATCTGTCAGCTAATAAACTCATTTGTGATGAGCCGAAGTTCATCTGCAGAGGCGTCTGCAGACAGCACCTGTCACCTAGGCCTTTGTTCATGTATGTCAGTTCAGATATGCTCAGGTCTTCCCTGTCTTGGCTGTGCACAGACTGTACAACACAGAGCAAAACTAATCCAAATCCAGTGCTCTTTCTCCTGAGATGCCAAGTGATTACAGTGCCTGGAGATTAGACTCCTTATCCTTACAGCCCTGTCATCTTTCAGAAGCCCACCTGCAAAGTTCAGGCTGATATTACCGACTCCTTTCTGTCTGGCATGGATTTCTCTGATTTGGATGTTATGCTCCGGAAGAGCTGGCCCACCTGTGTGCTTTACTTGGAGCCAGTGCATGCGCTAGTGAAAGATCAGGCAAGTTGCCAATATTAGTGGAAGCATATGGAAGTCTACAAATCATAGTATTATTGTTATTTAGATCAAGGGATATGTAAAAAAAGGGAAAAGTGAGACATTCCTGCTTGATTCCAGATCTGTAATCCACATGTTGTCCAAAACTTCAAATGCTGTTTAGGAGCCCTTTAAAATTAGCCCGAAATATGTCTAATGTAACTGTTAGCAGTGCACAAAAAGATCATGAAGGTCAGCCATGAACAGTATCCCAAGATGTTGTTCTGACTGCACGCTAGGCACTGGACTGCTCATCTTTAAGCTAATCTTTGCCGTTAGAGTAAACAGAGTGCTGTGAATCATGGGAGAGCAATGTGCTGGGACAGGCTAATCAATTTCATTAGCAGCATCAATCATCACTGGCTGACATTTATTGTGCTGGTGATGGGTTGATCTTCTGGACTTGGGGACAGGCGGCTTCAGTGATAAATGCTGCTATCTCCAGAGAGAAGAAATAAATAGAGGCCTCTGGTCTTCTGTGGGAGAGTCAGGCAGAAATATGGCAGGCAGAGGGGGAAAAAGGTTAGAGAGCATAGATCAATCCCATCACAGTCCGTACTGCAATTCCATGCAGTCAAATGGAGACAAATCAATGAATCAATGAGCAGAGATGACCAGTATACAGCATCAAGTGTTTTTTGGCTGGCTCACCAGATTTCTGCTACACTGGGATCTTTCACTTGACAGTAAATCAAGAATTTTGCCATGCCAAGACTGTGGATTACTTTAAAGTTATCACGTTGTTATGTTGTGATGCTTCATGAAGCATGTCATACCAAAACTCTATGATCAAGCAAGAGAAGAAGAAGTTTGCCCTTTTTCAAAAGGTGCTAATGTTGTGTCACATTCCTTGCACGACTTGGACGCCTCCAACTCAAATGTTCAGGGACTCTCTCGCCTGCAAAATGTTGCCACGTTCTAGTATCTTGAACATGGCTGACTTCATCTTTACCTTAAATACCTAAAAGGTTTCTTTTGGATACCACGGGAGCGTCTGAAAATGTGGCTCTTGTTTGCATTGCCGCCTCTCCTCGAAAGCTCAGGAATATGTTTATTTTTGCAGTACGAGCAGTCCTATCACAGTGATCCCAGTTGTGGTTAACAGGCTTTTGAGTAAAAAGGAAGCCTGTTGAAAGAGTCTACAGAGTAACTAAACTAATCCTCCAGTAAAACTAATGTTTTTTGTCAACCTTGAGTGCCTCACATTGTGAAAATACACCGTTTCATCACGTTCTCCTCAGTCAATAATGACAGAAACATTTCCCTTCACTGAGATTGCTGGCAGCATATAAATAAAACATAAAACGCTGCATGAACTTTGGCCTTCATCAGCCACACTAGTGGAGGAAATATCCTGTTTGTGATCTGTCCTCTGTATCACCAGACGGTATCTCTTGGCTGCAGCTTTCAATTTCACTCTTTGAATTTTTTAGTGGTCAATGCGGGGACTAATCTGATCTGGACGCCTCTCAAGCCAGGAGGGTAAACGGTTCTCCAGCTACAGTTCATTTCACGCACACAAGTGTGTGCTATGTTGTCTGCACAACTGCAGAGCTGAAATGATACAAATTCTTGTCCCCCCATTAAAACCATTACAGTTGTTATTGTTGGTGCATTTCCTCGACGCAGTGCTGTTTCAATTATCATCAGTGGTAATTGCTTTCCTTTCAGCATAAACTGATGGGCAAAGTAAGCACTTGAACAGTTTGATATCTGTGATTATAGACATAAAGCTGTTTTTATTGCAGCATTTTCAAAGACATTCTCATTGACAAAATGTGATGCTTTTTTATCATTTTTAGTCATACATATTCTTGTCTTTAAGAGTCCATTAAATATGATTCACTTGTTGATGAGATCCATGTGTGTTGGGGGTTGGGTGAGTGTCTAACAAGGCTATTGCTCTCCCTCTGTCAGCATCAGGACAAGTGTGGAGCCTCACTGTCATCATTCTTTCACTCTTAATGAACCTAAAGAACAAGCTCACACATTCTCAGACACACTCTGTAACTGAATGTTAAATTTGGTAATCATTTATTTGGATATGATTCATTGTCTGTTACCCTTACTTGACCATAACTCTAACCCTAACCCTAAAACTAACCCTAACCCTGATCCTAACTCTAATGCTGGACCGAACACCAACCCCTAACCTTGACGTCAACCCAAGGCCTAAAGCTAACTTTAATGCTGTTCCTAACTCTAATTCTTAACCTCAACCTCAAGATGTAAAACTATCCCTATCCAAGGTTCTAACTCTAAAACTGACCTTAACTCCTAACCTTAACCTCAACCCAAAACGTAAAATTAACCCTATCCAAGGTTCTAATTCCGAAACTGACCCTAACCCCAATCTTAACCTCAACCCAAAAGGTAAAGCTAACCCTATCCAAGGTTCTAACTCTAAAACTGACCCTAACTCCTAACCTTAACTTCAACCCCAAGGCGTAAAACTAACCCTAACCCCTATCCTTGACCTCAACCTAAGACCTAAACCTAACTCTAATGCTGATCCTAACCCTAATTTCTAACCTTAACTTTAACCTCAACCCCAAAACTGAAACTTAATTCTATTAAAGGTTCTATCTCTAAAGCTGACCCTAAACTTAACCCTAACTCCTAAACTTAACCTCAACCCAAAACCTAAAACTAACCCTAACCCTGATCCTAACTCTAATGCTGGACCAAACACTAACCCCTAACCTTGACGTCAACCCAAGGCCTAAAGCTAACTTTAATGCTGTTCATAACTCTTAACCTCAAACCCAAATCGTAAAACAAACCCTATCCAAGGTTCTATCTCTAAAACTGACCCTAAACCTAACGCCTAACTTTAAACTCAACCTAAAACTAACCCTAACCCCTAACTTTGACATAAATCCAGGACCTAAACCTAACTCTAATGCTGTTCCTAACTCTAACTACTGACCTTAACCTCAACCCTAAATGTAAACCTAAACCTAACCTAGGTGCTAACTCAAATGTTGGTCGTAACCCTAACACGGTTATGTATTCACTGAGTTTGTTACAAAAACATAGTTTGTTAATAATGTGACTGTCTGTAGATAATAAGTAGATTATCTATAAAGGACAATATCTGAACAAAGTGAGACACGGTGTTCTACTTCAACTTTCAACTTTTAGGCTGATTTCTGAAAGTCTGGGCTACTTTGCCTGAGCAAAGGAAGAAGGAAGTAAATCATTCTTCATCACATGCCTAGAGGAATGTGTTTCAAACATGTATCTAAAAACACTCATCCTTTCCCAGATTCCACTGCAGTTTAAATCAATACAGTGGTTTGGAAATCAAGGCTAATCAGATCCTGAGTCAATCCTTTTTAGAGCTAGTTTCATTGCAATTCAAGAAATTAGCCTTCCAGCTTTCAACTGGAACACTGTCCAATCTAATTAACGACTGCAATTAATTCTTACTTTTTGCCTTAACAAAACGTTTCCTCACGACACATAGTAGGTTTGCAAAGAAACAGGTACGCTTGACAAATGAAAGAATATTTGTCATGATATTTGGATCATAGACAATGATACTGCAGTATTTCTGTCAGGTGTCCTTAAATAGTTGTAGAAAGATTCACTGTCTCGTTGGAAAATGTTGGTTTCCATTTGCTGTGTAAAATTTCATAGTATATGACTCACTAGTGGTAGCAGTGAATTAGCCTGTCCAGATATATGGGATTAAGGAAAGAGAGTCCTCAGTGCTCAACAGAACTGTTTGAGTGCATGTGTGTGTTCAGAGACAAAAGGCTGGCTTATGAGTGCTGTGTTTTCCTTGGCGGGGTGATTGCAGCGATTATTCTTTTCCATCCGATGAGACAGATTTAGAGATCCCCTGCACTGCCATTTTCTTTCTGAAACACAGCCTGTTGCGATGACACACACATTTGTTTCAGCTTACTTCTTTTGCCATCATACATTCACAGTAGATAAAAAAGGATCTGAAACCATATAAAAGTTAGCTTTGGCATCAAACGTGCATCACATCTATGAAGGTGAACTTGTATGTGTATAACAGTATACATTAAACCCCAGATCTCTTTTGTGATTGGTTGGCGCATTAGTTCTGTGTAACAGGATGTTTGTGAAGTAATTCCACTAAAAATGGTCTAATCACTGTTCTGTATCAGTGTTCTGGAAACAACAACAACCAGTGATTGACAACCTGTGATTAGTGTAGCCTACTACAAAAACATACATACATCTTCTTAACCACTTAATCTGATTCAGGGCGGCGGTGAGTCTTCATACCCCATTCATTGGGTGCTGGGCTACTACAACACATTTATAAACTCATTTGACCAAAATTGTGATAATGCTTCTTTTTAGATTACTGCTTATGTTTTCCTCAGCATAAGTAAATATACGAAAAGGCCTAAATGTGTAGCAACTGGTGTATAAGTGGGATAACAGCCTTTGAGGTGCCCTGTTATACAAAATGAATGGGCTTGGTGGAGGAAACTTTGCCTTTTTGACTTTATCCCTTACTTAATGGTACGACATTTTTGGACCATTTGTCCTGGATGATTGACATGCAAATGAAGACCAATCAAAATGCATTTAGACGATGTCAGAAAATGTATGATGTCACTTTGTTGCTGTCAAAAAGCAAATATATTCAAAAAATTTTATTTTGAATTTTTGTTTCCAGTCATGAAATTTAAACACAATTTAAAATACAAATGCCCAAAAATCTGTGTGTGTGTGTTAAAATTTGAACACACATGATAGCTTGTGTGCTTCCCTCTACATGACCCACCATCTTCATATATGCAGATAGGAAAGTTCAGTCATTCATTTATTTGGGAAAGAAATCTCATCAGGAGTTGCCTCTTTGCCTGACCTCTGCCTCAACTCTTGCCAAAGAAAGCCAGCACTTGTGCCCCTCATCCTGCATATATATGCACTTAGACCAACTCACAAGAGACTTTTCACTTTAATGTTTGGCTGGGCCCAGTCTTCCCTTCGTGTCGATATTTGCAAAGCCGCAGTCTGGATGCCACAGGAACTCCTCTTAAGCCTTTCCTCACTCCCCACCTCACTTCAGTACCTCTTTCTGCAGTGAAGAGACTGGAAAACGTCTGCTCAGAAGACTACAACATACGTCCACACAGCAGTTTGTCAACAGACAAATAAATAGCATAAAAAGATGAAGAAGTTGGAAAGCACCCATGTACCGTATTACTTGAATAAATGATGTCCAGTTTTCTTCATCGTGTCTTTCATCATCAGACAATATCTTTCCATCTATTTTCCAGGCTCCAAATGACTACTTCAAATAATCTCATCTTGCAAGTATGCGTCTACATGCATTTGCATACACGAGAAGTCCTGCTTTGAATTAAAAGCCTATATTGATTGTCTGTAGACAGCACTTTCACCCTTCACTTGAAACATGCTGTGCAAAAGCAGGTATTGATAAAGCAGTATTGGTTTTCAAACAGTCAATCATAGTGTAAGAGAGTGTCATAATAAAAGTATTCAGATAATAACCTGTTGTTTACAGGTTCAGGATCCTCAAGTCTGAAAATTGCAAGATGCCACCAAGCAATGGAGGTCAATGGGCAAGTGTATCACAGTAAAGCCCCCTGGCATTGGTCAGGGTGTTTGTTGGTGCATTTCTTTACTGTATACATTTGCTTTTGGGCTGAAACATACATTTTATTAATATTTTTTAAAGAGACATTCCCATAATCTTACACATTACCTTAAAAGTCAAGTACTGTAGCATATAGAATAGCAGACTGTCATAGACTCAGCACAGACTAAGATCTACTCTCTGCCCTTTATTCCCATATGATTATTACTGATCATCCTCCCAAATGACTTATCAATAATCTCTGTGTGTACTGTGATTTATCTGTATTGCTCTGTCAATATGGAGTCCAGAGTCCTGGCTAAAAGGCAGAGATGATGGATGATAACAGTATGAATAAGAATATGACCCTTTTAATAAATTTGAGACGGCTCGTTACATAAACAATCGTGTCGATTTTTCCTGCTCTCAGCTTCATAAAGTAAAGTAGTACTGCAAAGGTGTGGGTGCTGAGTAAGCGAGCCTGTGGTACACAGGATGGA
>BRDA01070563.1:0-19202 GCA_036984385.1 Crenuchus spilurus | reverse complement strand
AGAGAGAGAGAGAGAGAGAGAGAGAGAGAGAGACAGAGAGAATGACTCTCTTAAACTCAGCCACCCCTGCAGGGACTGCTAAGTCAGCAAACCATCCTGAGGTAAAACTCCTATACTGCATCATCTCTGCCCATCACTCGCTTAGACATCTGAGACAAATGAATCCCCGGTGAACACAGCACGTTCCTCTGTTTGTTTTCCATGGTGGTGGAAAGTGTGTTAGCAGCAGATCTGAACACAGACAAGCTCCATCTGAAGATGATGAGACAGCACTACTGCTGCAGATACCCCTATAAACAGACTTACACATACATAGTGACGCACACATTTTCACTTGTTGTTTTGCTCAGTTTGGTTTGTTGATTTTTTGACTGCCTTGCAGAGGCTGAACAGAATTGACTTTGCTTTTTGGAGAATACAAACCATCTGCAAACCAAATGCAAGTAAATAGAAATGAATTAATGTAAGGCTGGTGAAGGAAGGACTGGGCATTACAGTCATATGTGGCAGTTACATAAAAGTTAAGTCATCATTGATTATACACACACACACACACACACACACACACACACACACACACAGACAGACAAACGGCAGTGATAGTAGTGTTGAAATCTGTCTTCTGCTAACTTTTACACTCCAATGCAAACACGTAACATAAGAGTTGAAGGTTAAACATTTCCATTAACAAACGTAGCTCATCAGTAGTGTCACCACTGAGTGTAAAGATTGTTAAAATGACAAAAGCATCACAACGTATTATTACCTTATTTACACAGTCACAATATATTGCAATGTACTGACTCATGTCTCCTACACCACTAGACTGCTATATGACTATTGCTACAGTACTAAGACACTATTGTTTTGATGACCGATTACATCACAATCTGCTATTCTGAGGGTATCTTAACGTGTATGTTCAGCACTTCTCAGGTTCTGACCAACTACATGTTTCTGTACAAAGTGAGTAAAACTTAATTTGATGTAAAGCAGGTGAGAGAGATAAATAAACATCATACTCAGAGTACATGACACTGCTCAGGTTTCTTTGTCTGTACCAACCTCGATCAACTAAATATCACAATACTTAATGTATGATAATAATATTTTCACCATATCAACCATCTGCATTTCACAATCACAGCACTGCTGTTTACTGACACATTCTGAGACAATTCTGTCCACTCGTTCCCCAACTCAGTATGTACAAGAGCTGCACAGTACAGTGGAACCTCGGTTATCGTTTGCCTGGTTATTGCACAATTATGTGTCTGTCTTTGACTGTCTTTGGGAAAATTTTGTCCCAAGTATTTTTCATCCACCCAGTTTTTGTCCGAGTGCCCACGTGATTCGCTGCTAAACATTGTTTCTCTGGCTTTGTTTCTCGTTGTTTCTCTGGCTTTGTTTCTCTGGCTTTGTTTCTTTTTGTTTCCCTGGCTTTGTTTCTCATTGTTTCTCTGGCTTTGTTTCTCGTTGTTTCTCTGGCTTTGTTTCTAATTGTTTCTCTGGCTTTGTTTCTCGTTGTTTCTCTGGCTTTGTTTCTTGTTGTTTCTCTGGCTTTGTTTCTTGTTGTTTCTCTGACTTTGTTTCTCATTGTTTCTCTGGCTTTGTTTCTTGTTGTTTCCCTGGCTTTGTTCCTCATTGTTTCTCTGGCTTTGTTTCTCTGGCTTTGTTTCTCGTTGTTTCCCTGGCTTTGTTTCTTGTTGTTTCCCTGGCTTTGTTTCTCATTGTTTCTCTGGCTTTGTTTCTCGTTGTTTCTCTGGCTTTGTTTCTCGTTGTTTCTCTGGCTTTGTTTCTCGTTGTTTCTCTGGCTTTGTTTCTTGTTGTTTCCCTGGCTTTGTTTCTCATTGTTTCTCTGGCTTTGTTTCTCGTTGTCTCTCTGGCTTTGTTTCTTGTTGTTTCTCTGGCTTTGTTTCTCGTTGTTTCTCTGACTTTGTTCTTGTGTATTGGAAACATGACTTCAGTTAACATCAGGCACTTTAGAACAGATTAATGACAAAAACTGAGGTTCCACTGTACTTTGTTTTTGCTTTTCACAAGTTTCATTGTGTTGACTAGAAAAAACCCTGATGGAGCTACAGGTTGCTTGCCTATGCTGGTCTCAGAGGAGCTAAATTATGCATAGATTAGTGATGAGAGATAATGATAACTTTACCTAAACAAGTACATATACAACGTGCAACTCAAGGGCTTTAGAAGGTGCATTAGAAACAGGCTGAGTGCATTAAAACTCATTAGAAAAACGAGAGCAAGATCATTTATATATAAGTACAAACTGTCAATTCCCATAACCCGAGTGATCAGCCGGCTGTGCAGGAAAATGGAGTCAGTGAAACTAAGGTGACATTGAACTTCCTCAACACTTTAAAAGCTTAAAAACTGTTGTTGTTGCCTTCTTATACATCTATTTGTTTTATTTTACTATTTCAAGTCATAAATAACCAACAGAAAGCATCACAACACCCTGAAGTCCTGTTACGTTTGGTGTGGATGTATTGAGTATATATCTAATATTACAAGGAAAACTATTTGACGTGAAAACCCAGAAGTTAAACAACCTTGCCTTACTGAAACACACCAAACACTATTTATAAACATCATTTCTTATTGCTATTGTCACTTTTCTCCAATTTTCCTGTAATCATTCTAATAAATGATAAATAACATATACTATAATAAATAATAAATAACACATATATTATTATAATAAATAAAAAATAACACATATATTATTATAATAAATAATAAATAACATATATTATTATAATAAATAATAAATAATAAATAACACATATTATTATAATAAATAATAAATAACATATATTATTATAATAAATAATAAATAACACATATATTATTATAATAAATAATAAATAACACATATATTAATATAATAAATATTAAATAACATATATTATTATAATAAATAAGAAATAACACATATATTATTATAATAAATAAGAAATAACACATATATTATTATAATAAATAAGAAATAACACATATATTATTATAATAAATAAGAAATGTGTTCAAAGGTTTTGGTCATATTACTGATTAATATTCAGTAATTACGTATCCAGTGCAGATTTAAATGTTTAACACTGGAGACTGAAACTTAAAACTGTAATAAAATTGTGAGAAGTTACATCTGCAAAAACAAGAACTGTAAATGTTCCTAAAGATTAAGCAGTAATGTTCCATTTATAGTCATTTTAAATGCAGTTACTATGAATATCTACTGGATCTGTAGCGTTTGATGGCTATGAATATGACCAATTCAGTGTCCTCTTATTATACATTCAAACAGCTCTGTATCATCATCATCATCATCATCTTCATTAATCGATCTGGCATAATTTTTGACCAGGAATTTGAGCAGGAATGAAGGAATCAAGCAACACCAGTCTCACTATAAAACTTCCCAGGCTTCCCAGTCTATGTCTGGATGGACATGATGAACATGATGGTATGATGGTCATTACGTAATCCACCATTAGACTGTATGTGAGAGGACATAGCTGACCAGGCCTGACTGTGGTCTGACCTCACTTTTGATTCATTTATCTGAGCAGCGGTGACCTGCAGGGTGGATCTGACATCTCCTGTCTCTCTCAGGCCTGTCTGTCGCAGTTTAGTCCAAGCAAAGCATGACACAGCACAGAGGAAAGTCTCTCTCTCTCACACACGCACACGCACACACACACACACACACACACATATACACACACACCGCATATCACCGCCTGTGTTCTATCTGTGGCATCAATATCTGGTGCCGCCCTGGCACGGCTCAGCACGCGCTGATGCTCTGTAACTCACACGAGCGGCGTTTACTGTGTGTGTGTGTGTGTGTGTATTTGTGTGTTTGTGGGGACTCACCTCACAGATGACTGTGACTCGTCGTATCCAGCGTAAAGCTCGCTAAAGGAAAGCTGCAGTGTGACGCCTCTCTCTGTAATAACTCGGTGTGTGTGTATGTGTGTGTGTGTGTCTGTGTGTTTATCTCCTCCCAGCGCCCTGCTACTGATGGGCAATTCGAGAACGAATCGCTCCATTTGAACGACTCTTTTTGACTGAATCGATTCGCAACCACGAATCGTAGAAAGGTTTTTCAGGCGCGGTGTTAAAGCGGAAGTTCCCCCCATCTGTTTATGTTCACTTTATAAACATGTATCAGTATCTTCAATCATCCAAAATAATTTAAAAATGAATGTAACATGCTGGTAAACATGGCTCTGTGCCAACTTTTTTAGTAGCTGCATCACTTTATAGATTAGATTAGATTATGTTAGGTTAGATTAGATTATGTTCTATTAGATTAGATTAGGTTAGATTAGCTTAGATTAGATTAGATTATGTTATGTTAGGTTAGATTAGGTTACATTAGATTAGGTTATGTTAGGTTAGATTAGATTAGGTTACATTAGATTAGGTTAGGTTATGTTAGATTAGATTAGGTTATGTTAGGTTAGATTACATTAGGTTACATTAGATTAGGTTAGATTAGATTATGTTATGTTATGTTATGTTAGGTTAGATTAGATTAGGTTACATTAGATTAGGTTAGATTAGATTATGTTATGTTAGGTTAAGTTAGGTTAGATTAGATTAGGTTACATTAGATTAGGTTAGATTAGATTATGTTAGGTTAGGTTACATTAGATTAGGTTAGATTATGTTCTATTAGATTAGATTAGATTAGATTAGATTAGATTATGTTAGGTTAGGTTAGATTAGGTTACATTAGATTAGGTTAGGTTATGTTAGATTAGGCTATGTTAGGTTAGATTACATTAGGTTACATTAGATTAGGTTAGGTTATGTTAGATTAGATTAGGTTAGATTAGATTACATTAGGTTACATTAGATTGGATTCAACTTTATTGTCACTGTGCAGATACAGTACAGAGACAATGAATTGCAGTTAGGATATAACCAGAGTTCAGTGTACAGTGTTATTTTTACATAAAGTGTAGTAAGTCATCACTGAGGTGGTACAGTGAGATGTAGAGATTGAATATGTCTACTGCAAATAATGTTGAAATTTCATTTCACACCCAATGAAAATCATCACGAGCAGATAAGTGGAGGTGCAGTAATATAGTTATAGTTAATAGGATATGATGCAAAGCCTATTTTTCTATTTTTCTTCCCAAACTGAGAGGCCTGCTCAGACACCCAAAAACCACATGAAATCAGATTTTTACAAATGGAATCCAAACCAAATGTGGAGGTGGTTTGAAATGTGATTATGGTCGGACCAATACAGATCTGTCTGTCTGAACCATAGACTGAATATAAGGGGCAGCCATCACCTGGTGGTTAGGGACCTGGTCTTGTCACTGGTTCTGTCCCCGAGCATGTCATGGTTAAAGCGCTCCAGGACAACACACCTAACTCCCAACTGCTCTTCAGGTGCCATAAATATAGGGCTGCCACCAATTTGTGCACATGTTCACAGCCTAGTTTATGTGTTTCAATGCATTGATGGGTTAAATGCAGAGGTCAAATTCCGGATGCTCTGGAAGAGCAAATTGGATTTTGACATGCCATCTGTCACTCACAACATGGCAAACAATCACTACATTAAATCCAGAGTGATGGAAGTGTGGGGATCCAAGAAGGTTGCCAGGTCCCAAATATTCTCAAGCCCACTGTCTGACAGAAAGTCACCCTACAAACTTAAAATCTAGAGACCTTTGATAAAGCTATGATTTATTTTGTAGAAAGTCCAATATTTAAATGTACTTAATAAATAAATAAAATAAATGAGACTGTAATAATGTAATTGCACAACAGGCCTCTGTGAAAGAGGATGGCCTTTTTTTCTTTGTTGTGCACTAAACAAGTGTAATACAGAAATGACATGATGCTTAAAAACTTTTTCCACTGGATTAAAAATATCCAGATACAGTGACTGTGCACATTCTCATTCACTACATTCAGCAGGAAGTGGGTAAAGAGAAGTATTGTGCAAACTACAGCTTCATTTTGTCCCTAAACGACTCAACAGCGACGTTTAATAGTTTATTTTGTCGATATAATAATCTATTTTTGAACTACGAAACGAATACTTCAAAAGAATCGACTCAGTAAGGTGAATTGAAACGTAATACAGACGTTCAGTAACCGTTATTCTTTTCCCGCCCGTATTACGACACCGTACAGGCGGGTATAAACCTATAGCCAATCACAGCATTGGAAGCGGGACACTACCGGCCAATCACAGTGAAGGTGGGCTGGCTCTGACGGAATACTGGTAGGAACTCTGCTGACCAATAAGAGCGCTGAGCGCAAGATGCAGGCCTTTATGGATGACATCATTGCGTTTCACCGATAAATGTTTGAGAAAAAATGTTTTAAAGACAATAAATCTGAATAAAAATCTAAAAAAACAATTATTGACATAATACTGTCATATTTTATATTGAGGTTTAGCTTTTTAACAGACTGTAATAGATTATAATTTAACACAGTAATATACTGTTATAGATGCAAAGTTCACCTTTTCAAGAAACAATATTCCAACATCAAAACTCTAAACCAGTGCCAGCAATGATTAAAAAAAGTCTGTTTATTCACAAATAAACAACAGTGTGCGTCTAAAAGGAAGTAGTGCTTCAAGAATTCACAGAAGATACTGAAATAACAGAAAAACATCTACAATAAATTACCATTAAGTCATCTTTTGGCAATCCTGATTACAGAAAGCTTATTTGTTATTCACATGCATAACAAATGATGCATTTTTATAGTCTGATAAAGGCACATAATATTAGAGTGAAATGGCACATGCTTTATAAGCATTACACTGGACACTGTTTGGCAACATAAGCATGGATTAATGAAAAAAATTAGTTTTTTTCTTCCTGATAAAGAGGAATACTTCACCAAATAGCTAAATAAAGGCAGATGGATTATGTTTAACAGCTGTATAACAGCACATGTAGACAAAATTCAGGGGGGTGGGGAGTATTCCACAAAGCAGGACTTCCCAGTTTAGCCAGGTAAAGTCAAACCTGTGCAATATGAAAAGAGCAGCAGGACATTATATTTGACAAACCTCAACACCAAGTCTTAATCTGATTGGCTAACTTAGAAATCCTGCCCTGCACCATTATACAGTTCTCATAAGCTCCAGCTCCAGCACTTTCACAACACTGCCCAAAGGAGTAAACCTCAATCTGACACTGCAGTTATAATAAAAATAATACACCACACAAACAAATACACAAAACAGGTGTCCTTTCTCCCTTTGTGTCCAAAATAATAAAACTAAAACAAGTAATACATTCATCTTTACAAACAACCTTCCTCACTCATTCTTCCTCTCACACTCAACTCTCTCAAACCTTTCCCTGATTTGCTGAGAACATTGCACTGTATCAAAAAAAGCTCCGCCTTCTAAACCAAATTATCCAGGCAAACATCTATTTGCCCTTGTGCACACAAATCTTTTCCCCATCCACACATACGTGATGGTTGTCTCGGTATTTGAGAATGATGAGATTTTAGTTCAGCAGGTGGCACTCACAAGGACCCATAACTCAGAGTCAACCAGAAGAGCATATTTTACAAAGCTAAGTGGGTAAGATATGGAGAAAGTAGGACAGCCCATTACCAGTTAACATATCTTCACAAACTGTTTTTAAAGTTGACTCTGCTTTGCTCATTTTCCCCTCAGTGGAAAGACCTCTGCTAGTATTTATGTTTAAACGCTACTGTAAAGAATGGGTAGCATATTGGTATTATCCCACGCCTATAATCCAGCCACTGCTGTGACTATTGAAGTCTGGAGTCTGTGTAGCGAATGGGAGCGTGGTAATGAGACTGCCTGTGCTCCAGGAATGAGGAAGTGGCTGTTTGGGCCAATCAGGTCGTTGATTTGGACCAGGCGATGACTCTTCTGACACTTGTGGAAACATGGCTCTCAAATGGAGCTGATCCAGAACCGAGAGACAAGGAGCAGAACGGATAGAACGCAGTACTAGAGAGAGAGACACACCGGGAGAGAAAGACTGTAAGTATCAACATACAAGCATGTAGGTAGTACACAACACTCCCCAACAGTACTCTAATGCTTTATAACAGTACAATTTGGTTCTGGTCCCACAGGACTGATGTGAAGCACAATTAGTGATCAATATATGACCATACACATGCTGATAAAATGGCAGTGATGTTTTATATCCTTATATAATTTATTTTCAAACATTACTTACGACTGGATTAGCATTAGCAGTGAAAGTAAGGTGAAGTTGGCTTGATACACAAAATAGGTCCTTTTAAAAGATTTCATTATCACAGACTGTTACTTTATAACCACAGTACTTCTTTCTTCTAGTTATCAATCCCCTGTGTCCAACAAAAGTGTGAAATAAGCTCTAGAGGATGCAGAGTAGAATGTCAATTCTTACACGAAATTTCACTTTCATTAATATTTATTTTGATGTCCATTGTTGATCAGCATTTTGTTTGAGCACTTTGTGCTGAGCATACATTCGGCACCGTGACTACTTAAAAGTTCTTCAAGGACTGAACTGCAAACGTGTGTGCACTTTGAGCTGTGTGTGTGTGCTTACCCTCCCTGCTGTGCAGATCTCTGAGTGTGTTCTTGGCTTTCTGGTTTCCTTTAGCTGCTGCCTGCTGGTACAGACTGACTGCAGTGCTATAACACTGAGGAACCCCGAAACCTCGCTCATAGCACTGACCCAAGAACAGCAGTCCAGTACTGTCCTACACACACACACACACACAAAAACATCCACATATAGTGAACTGAATGAAAGGTTTTGAATTGTTACATCCCTGGTAATTATTGTACAACACATGTAATGACTGTAGCACATTATCCAGTATATTGTATGTGAGTGTACTCACTCCACTCTCTGCTGCCATTCTGAAGTACAGCACAGATTTTCCTCCATCAGTATCCACATCATCAGAGAATAACACACCAAGATACAGCTGAGCCTGGGAGTGAAATAAGTCCGTTTTAATGGGCTAATCAGGAGGATTAAAGCTGCTGCAGTAATGACAATAACTAGTGAGAAGTAGGACATGGCAGATGATTTTAAGGTTTGAATTTATATTCATCTTAAATAAAATTCTGTAAGCAGAACAACAAAGCAGACAATGTTCAAATATTTTGTAAGGGATAGTGGTACTGGAAATAACAGCACAATTACAAATGATACAGTATAATGTCCTTTTTGTGCATGCAGTATGTTTGTCAGAACCTCAGGAAGTCCAGCGGCAGCAGCTTTGTGCAGCAGAGACAGGGCAGTAGCAGTGTCTTCATCTGTGGGGCTCTGCTGCCCTCTGCTGTTCAGGAGAAGTTTAGCACAGCGGTACTGAGCCTGTCTGTGTCCTGCTATTGCTGCACGTCTGTAATACTGCAAAGCCTGTACACATAAAGAATGCAAGAAATGTTGGTTTATTACCAGAGGGTCAAATTTACAGAGTTAAACTTTTATATAACAGTATCAGGAACTTGCTTATACTGAGCGGAGAGCTGGGGCTCAGCCTGAGACAAGAATTTGCCCTGTGAAAATTTCATCAGACCAAAGAGCCAATCAAATCCTTCTGTGATATGATTTGCTTTAACCCTATAGAAATGGCCTAGGCGTGGCCCTGAACAGCATACAACAAGAGTGAGTAGAAATGAACAGCTGCAGTTTTTACATATTCATAAGAGAAAGGGAGTGACTCTGTTGAACTGCTGTTACTACAGCAAACCTTGTAGATAGGTCGCTCATGTCTGGACACGCAAATCTGACCTGATCACCTGCAAATATCAGTGCAGACAGTCATGTCAACAGATCTGATCTGAAGTCTGAACACGTCTATAATAAGCAGCACATGGCCTGAAATTTACATACTCACACAAACAAGTACTGTTACATCAGATAATGTTAATCAAAACGTTTTAGCAGCTTAACAATTGTGTGTGTGAAGAGTAGCTTATATTCAGCTCACTAAATGGTGCTCAAGTCGTTTTCCATATAAACTTTATATTAGCTTCATTTGAGCATGACTAAGTGATACTGTAACTCTGTGGCAATGGCATTGAGAGTGTGTATATGTGAGTAGTCAGGGGCTGTGAATTAGTGTTAGTGTGTGGTCAATGAGTGGCCAAAGGAGGTAGTAGGAAGCACAAGACACAAGGTTTCTTTCCCATGGGCTTTCAAAAACAAAAGAGGAAAAACTCAACGAAATGTTAATGCATTACTTCCAGTTCTCACTTTTGAAATTGTACTTTGGGTGGCAAATCTGTTTTAAAACCAAATGTGGCAAGGAGAGGCATCACACAGCTGTATTTCCATCACCGTTTACAACAGAACTGTTTTTCACCATATTTGAAACAGTCTAGGCTCAATTGGAGAACTTTCCGGTGACCAACACATTGTGAAACGTGAATAAATGGCTGAAATTTAATGTAACATTGTCAAGAAACTTTGAAGTTTTAAAATCAGCAAAGTGCCACAAATGTTATACGAGACTTTTGTGATGAACAGATTTAAATAAACGCTCAAGCTGAAATGTTTGTTAAGAAAACTCTGTATAGCTCATCCAGAAAAAGCTAGAAATTGTACCTTTTACAATTATTTTCATAGGTCCTATATGACTGATGATGAAAATGGCATGATCTAAGGGAAAACTTAGTGGTGATGATGCTGTAGTTGTTGCCTGCCATCACAATAAGAATGAGAACAGCGTGTTTATATATTGGTACCTTGGTGAGGTCTTTACCGACTCCACGGCCGCTCTCATAACACACTCCCACATTAAACTGAGCTTTGCTGTAGTCCTGCTGGGCCGAGGCCAGGAAACACTGAAATGCTGCCTCATAATCACCAGCTTTAGCACTCTCCAGACCTGAAAAATACACACAAAAATCAGAGGAACCAACAGACAGCAAGAGGCGGAAGGACAGATACAAACACAGGAGTTGATGTAACTGTAAATGACAACTTTCTGCAAGATCAGTGTTGCAACACCAGCAGTGATGTCACAGGAACTGTGGTTAGATAGTAGACAGTTTGCATGACGCATAAAATTCTGTAGTAGTTTATCCAGAATAACAACATTGGTTGCAAAATATGATTTACCTAGAATACATCAAAGCCAAGTTCACATAAATATTAAATACTCATAACTCACACAATGAACAAATGTACTAATAAACATATGAAATAGTTTGAAAGCTTAACTAAGCACTCGGATTACAGTAAATGACAGGAGAAACAGAAATACATAATAAGGTTTTTACCGATGATGTTAAAAATTATGGGTACACTGGTGTCTGCTACATCTCTCAGATTCTGCACAGCCTCCTCCAGAGACCATGATTTGTGGCTTTCTTTTGGCTCCTCACAGTTAGCAGCTGTTGCCCCAAGGACATCAATATCAGGAGCAGTTTGCTCTATAAGATATAAACATCATCCATAAAATGTGAAGGATTTTGTCAGAATACTTCCAACAGTGTCACATTTTTGACATTTTAAATGTAATGAAAACTATTAACACCATCCAGTGATTCTCGAATCAGTCTTAAGAGCTTTTCCAGATGGTCCAATATAAGGTCCAAAATATTTTCAATACTTCTTCATTCACTGAAATGAAAATATCACATTAGTGGTAAACCAGCTTGACCTTGGTATTCAACAGCAAGAATGTTTTTAGTTGTGGGTTATGATTAGTGAACTAAAAATCCTGTAATTGTATATTGTGGTCATTTTATTTTTAAAAATATAGTTGTTTTTTTTTTTGTAAGCCTGGCTTTTGTTGGCGAGTTTGACAAAAGAAAGTTCAAACTTTACTGTACTCCACTCATCCGTGTCTCTCCTCAGTTTATGGCTACTTTTGGGTCCCTTCTTTTGACTAAAATGTTAAGCGCAGGTGCTACACTGCCCTCTGGTGGAGACGAGAGATTTCTAGCTGATCTTTCTTGTGAAAGGTAATTCCCAAAGATCTCAATTATGTGACTTATAAGATGTACAAGATGAAGCAACAGCCAATATGGCAGTGACATTGATGCAGTTGTCAATGCGGCGTATTTCATGTATATGTCCATGGTTCTCATGTATGAGAACAATCCTTGAAATTAGGCCCTGCTCAGCTGTACTAAATATCATCTGAAAAGATTTCATATTGACCTCTGGTACTGCTGTTGTCTGTCTCCTGCTGTGAGGTGGTGTGCGTAGTCTGCAGGTCTGGAAAAGGCTCTGAATTAGCACTGCTGCTGTTCTCACTGCTGTTACTCTGATCTGGACTTGACACTGCCCCCTTCAGACACATCACACTCCCTCCGCTGGGCAACATATCACGCCTGGACACTGGAAGAGTGAAAGAGAGAAAAGGGGGGGGGAAAACAAACAAACAAACAAACAAAAAAACAATTAAATAGAGTAGGGGATAAAATTGATGTATGTGTAATAATGACTGTGATCTCTATACAGGTAGTCCCCGGGTTACGTCATCCCCGAGTTACGATGTTTCGTGGTTACGACACATCTCCCATTTATTGTATAAAGCTTTGTTTCGTGTTTGGTGTGCGCGGAGGAAGAATACACGTTTACGCGGCTGTTTCCTTTCATTATTAAACGTATTTTATATGTGTTTTTTTGATCATTACTGTGTTAGGATAGGATAAGTGCTTACAGTATGATATGTACAGTATTTACATATGTTTCCGACTTACACAAAATTCGGTTTATGACGCGAACGTAGGAACAGATCAACGTCGTAACCCGGGGACTACCTGTATATGAACACCTGGACTGTGTATAATTAACGTTCATATAATGTAGATTGTAATAAAAAGATTCAGTACATAGCAGAGAATGTATGGTCAGAAGTAGCTGCTGGTGCAAAATGATAGTGTAATAAAACCAAGCATATAAAACTGTTGTGCTAATTTTCAGTCTGACCTGTAATTGGCAGCAAGTTAAACATTATACAAACGCAAAATTAATCTCTAAGTGGTATTCAAGACCTATTATTTTTAAAGTGACCATATTCAAATAAAATACATTGTTAAATAATCAAAATTACATGTACCAAATCAGTATGTTATAATCTTCTAAAAATATATTTAGTGCTCATTATTCCTGACTGATCAGTGTTTACCATGGAACATCCACTGCCTTTGATTGCACTGTATATATGAATGTACTCACAGATGTCAAGCAGGATCCTGTAAGTGCACTTGTGGATGAGGCCATGTTCTCTGAGGCAGGGCAGTCCTGGGTTATGTTCACCCACAGTGGAGAACTGCGTGTGAATCCTCCTGCAGAGGTGCATAAACAGAACCGCAGCAGCACCCTACACACAGATCATTAATGCTATTGAGTGAGCTTTCTATGCTTACTCTAAAAATGTTTTACTTTAATTCTAAAATGTTGCTCCATTAACAAAGTATATACCCAGCCCATTGCATCAAATGCTGTACATCTTGTCAGTCCTGCATAGGAAAACTGAGATGTTCTTTTCTTCTTATTCTTCTGTTCATCATCCTTTCTCCAAGAGCTGGGAGAGACAGAGAGAGGAAATGTAGAAAGGGGACAATGTGAAAATTTATGTTATTGTTTTCTTTTTCAGAGAGAACCATTTCTAGGGTAAATACTGTGACTAGCTCAGAAATAAACTTCATCTGCACATTATTTGGTTTATTAGACTGGGTAGTGTCCTTCAGCAGAGAATTACTTGCTAAACTAGAACCAAAAATTCAGTGTGACAAGACAAAAAAAAAAAAAAAAAAAAAAAAAAAAAAAAAAAAAAAAAAAAAAAAAGGTATACTGTGAAAAAAGTTAATTTTTGATTTTCAAAGTCACATTTGATATTCATATATCACGTGAGATTTCAAGCCTTTTTTTTACCACTCATCAAAATAGCTTATAGCTTATTTAAATAGATAATGTCAATTAGAATTTCATTTCAAATTTGAGTAAATTACTATTTAAACAGTATCAAGCAAAGCAAAAATGCTTGTAATGTCACTTTATGAGTAATGTATATGAAATAAGACAATTTATCTTTTTGAATTACATTTTCAACATAAGTGATTTACACAATATTTAAATATTTGGAGATGCACTAGTAGAAGAAAATTGCAGAATGTGATGATCAGATTTCTTAGATGGGAGAGACTGATGAGCAGATGTGTTGATGACTACCTGCTTTCCAAACTATGGCAGCTAGTAGACAGGACACTCGATGAGCTGATGACCTCGTCCTCTACATAGTGACCATTTGAGAGGCGTATAGGGCCTGTCCCGTGATAACGGCTCAAAACTGCAGTAAATGAGCAGAGAGAAATTCATGATCATTCATGAATATGGAATCAAAGATCTTTAATTCATGATAATTCAGCAATATGAATCCAAATGATTTAGCACAAAGTAGTAATATGTTATTTTTCTTAATAAAAGATCTCATAAAATAAAAAAGAACATTTGTTAGTTAATCTGATTTGAAAATTGGTCTATTATGTGCATTCAATTAACTGATACTGAACATCAATACGAAGTCAAAGAAAGTGAACAAGTGAAAGCAATATTTGCTAGACTGGATGATTTGTTAGTATGTGTTTATTGCTCGTGACTTTAATTAAATGTAAGTTTAAACAACAGGTCTGGGTCAGTCCACAAAATGCAAATATATTGCACATGTGCAGATATAATTTACATAGAGTAAGATAATGTTTTCAGAATACAACAAACAAAAAGGTTAAATAACTGAAGTCGATTCATACATCATAAATATAGCTATGATGACAGGTATACAAACACCCTGACAGAGACACACACGGGGTCTAAAAAAAACACCCTGACAGACACACAACGGGTTTAACTAAATGCTAGCTAGGTTAAGTAGATATAACTAAACACAAAACCTTAAGTTAAGCTGTTTCATCTCACCTCTCCCCAGCAGTCCTTGTACTCGCCACATCTTGTGTCGATGTTGTATTTGTCTGATAAAGCTGTAGTTCACTTCACTACCCCCATAGTACTTAAACAAGCTGCTAAACAACTAGCCTGAAGCCGCTAAAGCTAAAACAAGGCGAAAGTCACGAGCTACTTCCGGCCGGTAAAGGGCGGAGACAGGAGTATGACGCAAAAATGAAATGAAAAGAAATAAAGTAAAATAAAATAAAATAATATTAAAACAAAGCAAAAAAAAAAAAAAAAAAAAAAAATACAATAAAATAAGAATGATAAGCAGCAGCAAGCTGAAAATGGCAAAAATCCCAACAAATCTCTCCAAAAATGATGAGCTTTATCACTTTGCTGTAAGATTTCGTTCATTTTTATTAATTTACCATTTATTTTTTATTCATTCCTATAAACACGTTTATTGCATATAAACTTAAGAATTATTATTATTATTGTCATCATCATCATCATCATGAGAGAGAGAGAGAGAGAGAGAGAGAGAGAGAGAGAGAGAGAGAGAGAGAGAGAGAGAGAGAGAGAGCGCCACAAAGGGGCGCCAAATGCACACTAAAACGTAGGTAAAAGTAAAATCATTTTGCAGATGTAATTTAAGTTAAAATAAGTGGTTAAGAAGAAAGATGATGTAATTTGATCCATTTTGACATTCCGTTTATGTGTGAGGAATGTAAATAAATAACATATTAGTCTACATACATGTACTGGTCATACAATTAGAATATAATAAAAAAGTTGATTTATTTCAATAATTCCATTCAAAAAGTGAAACTTGTATATTATATTCATTCATTACACACAGACTGATATATTTCAAATGTTTATTTCTTTTAATTTTGATGATTATAACTGATAACTAATGAAAATCCTAAATTCAGTATCTCAGAAAATTTGAATATGATTTTTAGAAATGTTGGCCACCTGAAAAGTATGAACATGAAAAGTATGATCATGGACAGCACTCAGTATTTATTTGAGGCTATTTTGGCCTGGATTACTGCAATGCGGCGTGGCACTGCTCAGGTGTTATGAGAGCCCAGGTTGCTCTGATAGTGGCCATTGCATCTTGCTCTTTACAATAAGCCATTTTTCTATGGGGTTAAGGTCAGATTTGCTGGAACAGGGATACCATGGTCCTTAAAGCCAGAAATTGATACTGCCTTAAATTGATGTATGAGGTAAAGAAATAAAAATGTTGAATGTGTCTTCAAACTTAAACGTAAAGCATAATGATTGAAGAGTATACAGTATGTTGCTTATGTAAATTAATAGATGATCTAAAAGCCTGTGCTTTTTAGCCAAATGTGGACTTCAGTAAAACCATTAAAAACTGGCCGTGATGGCGAGGAATCGTTTAAGTCGTGAGCCACTTCGGCTTGTGTGGGAGAAAAAGCACAGCCAGTTTCCATTGGTAGAGTCTGACCTGATGTGGAGGAGCCCTCGGATGAGACACTGGCGAGTTCAGTAGATTTTTTTAAAATCAGAAAACGACGCATTTCAGGGTTTCCTATAAAGTGTATTTATTGAAGGAAACATTAACAAAACACACGCAGAGAGAGGTGTCAAGTTAAGTCTGTATTAGGAAAGATTAGCTGCTACTAACCAAGTTAGCAGGTTGCTTAACAGTTAGCTAAGCTAGTTAAGCAACTAAAGGGTTACAAGCAAGTAAGACTGAGCAACAGATCACCACAATTTTACAAACGTTACCTTGTGGAGGTCTGGTTAAACTGGAAGAAATGTTTAATTTGCCTTTATATATCCCTGCCTCTCATGTTCACACTGACGGGACTTGTCGTATGAACCAGAACGTCGCTGAATGAACTTCTCCAGTCTGCTGCTTTACTATGACTCAACGAGCCAATCAGAACTAAGCAAGGAAATATCTTCACACTGCACAGCAAAATGTATTTTCGTGATTGGTTCAGAGATTTTCATTAATTCATTCATACATTATCACACCCGCTTAATCCTTATCATGGTCGCGGTTAGTCCCCTACCCCCTCACTGGGCGCAGGGCATTACACTATTCAACTAAGCCCAGGACAGAGTGCCAGTCCATCGCTGGGTGACAACACACACATACACACACACACGGACAATTTTAGAGTACCCAATTTACCTGACCTCCATGTTTTTGGACTGTGGGAGAAAACTGGAGACCCCAGAGGAAACCCACGCAGACATGGGGAGAACATGGAAACTCCGCTCAGATGGGAAATCGAACCCAAGACCCCAGCGCTGAGAGGCGAACATGCGAACCACTAAGCCACCGTGCCACCCGATTCAGAGATTTTTTCAGAGATAATTAAAAAAATAGCTGTTACTGCATTTGGGGGTTTGGGGGTGCAAAGACAAAATTTGGGGGGGCAATCACCCCCCCCCCCCAGCCTCCCCTAGAGCCAGCCCTGCACAATCCTATAATGCTGTTAATGTTCAGGTGTATTGATACAGTAGTGAAACAGGAATGGTAATAATTAGGCATGAACAATAATTTGATATCGATAATTATCGAGATAAGAAATGTTTCAATAACGATGATATAATTTTTGCAGTATTTTGATATGTATTATTATAGCATCGGTCACTGCAGTCAGTTCACTGCATTCAAGCAGAGCTAAGCACAATTGGCCCCTGTAGCCTGGCTACATTACCAAACAGGCAAGCTACCAGATAGGCTACGCTGGGGTCCACTGTTGCCAACTTAGCGATTTTGTCTTTGAAGTTTTCAGACCTCTCTAACAACTTTTTTTTAAAGTGACTAGCGACAAATCTAGCAACTTTTCCTGGCGTTATTGGAGACTTTTGGATACTCCACATTAAAGCTCCAACCATTCTACAGTTACTTTCCCCAGGGAGCAGCGGGTGCTCTATGAGTCTGTCCCTCATCCCAAAACACTGACAGGAGGTTAGAGTCAGACAGCCTCCCTGCTCCACTGCAAACTGCAAATGAATTATTTTGATCCTGCCTTGAACATACAGAAGAGGATGTAAATGTATTTCTTCACTGTCACACTAAAATTTTTGTCTCTCCAAAAAGTTATTCCTCTCTCCTGCAGCATTGGTTACAACTACATGCAAATAACCAGTTATGCAAATTAGGTAATGACGTCATATAGTGACTTCTAGCGACTTTGAGGACAGATAATAGCTACTTTTTATGTAGGAGTTGGCAACAGTGCTCGGCTCAAGCACAGGATATTTGAGATGTACAATGAGTGACCCCTGACGGAGATACAAAAGTCGCTGAACAAACTTCCACAAGTGATAAAGCAGATGACATAATTCTTGGGAAAGGGAGGGTAATTCAGTGGTGTGGAAGTGGTTTGGTTTTCGAAAATCTGGCAAACTTCAGGATTAAGCTTGCTGCAAATTGTGCCAAGTAGCAGTAGAAATACATCAAATCTGTTCCATCACCTCAAGCCAAGTCAAAAAATGAAGCACCTAAAAAGATCAAGTCAACCTGTGACTAAAACATCATCGTCATCATCTGTGTCAACCAAAGAAAAACCCATGCATCAGACCTTCGGTGATAATAACACTTGAACGGAGGATGGTGGTGCTTATGTAATCAGGACAGTACAACCACAGAGAGTTCTTTCTTCTATTCTTTTTACTGTTTTGGGTGAAATTTGCCAAACACTCTTTTTCTTTTTTTAGTGTTAATACTAAAAAACTTTAAATCAAAATAAAATACATGTGTTTCTAAACCACCTGTACACATGCATTTATTTACCTCTAAATCACTTCAGTGCATAAAAATGGATAATATTGTTTCCAGATAAGAATAGATGACTTTAAGAAAAAAACACCAATAACTTCATAACCTCAGGGTCTGTACACAGGGTCTGGTCATTTATATCAATATTGAAATTATATTGTATCGACCAAAAGTAAGGAATATACTGCAATATACATTTTGGCCATACCGTCCAGCACTACTACTACTACTACTACTACTACTAATAATAATAATAATGGTAGCAACCAGTAAAGTCTATATAAACTTGATTGTGGTCAGTAGTGCAGGGCATGTGGAGCTTCTGGAGCAACCAGAAGTTGGTTGTTGGTGGGCAGCTGGTCTAAGGTGGTCATGTGATCTAAGTAAACGAGATGGTTC
This sequence comes from Crenuchus spilurus, assembly GCA_036984385.1. NCBI lineage: Eukaryota > Metazoa > Chordata > Actinopteri > Characiformes > Crenuchidae > Crenuchus > Crenuchus spilurus. The sequence continues at coordinate 128 of BRDA01070563.1, read as the reverse complement.
ATAATAGGAAATAGGGTCTCGTAGATATTTACATTTACATTTACATTTACAGTGTTTTATTTCCAACAAGACAATTATCTCAGCTAGTACAGACAGGTTAGAGTCCAAACAACTCTTAGTACAGACAC
>BRDA01070546.1:0-26474 GCA_036984385.1 Crenuchus spilurus | reverse complement strand
AAGTAGTTTGAAAAATGGGTTTTGTGTTTACAGTTTAGAGAAATGGATGGATGGTTTCAAGAAATGTGTTTTAGCAACTGAGAAAAACTGTAATATACATCACTTCCTCCAGTTCAGGACTGCAACACATTCCAAAAAAAGTTGGGACAGAAATGCATTTACTACTGTGTAATGCTGCCATTGGATATTCATTGGTCTGACCACAGTACACATTTCCCCTGTGTGATGGTCCATCCCAGATGTCTCTGGGCACAAAGGAGTTGTCAGTGTCTTTGAAGCACTTGCATAAGGCTTACCATAAGGCTTCCTTTTGCACAATAAAGTGTTAAATAGCATTTGTGAATGTAACTCCATATTATGGTGCTTCAAAAAAGTTTGCCAGATACAGAACAGAGATCATTAGTGTTCAGGTTAAGTTTGCACGTTTGCCCTTTATGCACTGAAATTTCTTGAATCGTTTAATTATATTATGCACTGTAGAGGGATAAATATGCAAATTTGCTCTAACCTTTCTTTGATTAACATTGTTTTTAAAAATGGTCTCACTCGTTTAACAATTTTCATCTTTACTCAAGACTCTTGATTCTGATTTTGTACCAAATCATGATTACAATCATCTGTTGACATCACCTCTTTGATGACTCATTATTATTTATTTATTTTTTACCTGTGTTGCAGTTCTGAAATGGAGGATTCAATGTACACAGTCATATCATAATAATATGACCATTAACAGTGTATCTCCTTTGCAGGCCCAGATATACAAGTAACAGTGTTTTTCCTCATTGCTCATATGTTCATTATAGAGGTTTACTGGTCCACTGTGGTGCATTCATTCCTCTGTTATGCCCTTTTGGACATCAGTCAAACTGCATCCTTTGCCCATGATGATAATTTTGCTCTTCTACAACTGATTGTTGTGCTTGCTTTTTTATATAAATGCAACAAACCCTGTTATGTGGCATCTGTGACATCCTGGGCCAAGTTCTTCCAAACCAGGGGTGCTCATAATATGGTGATATGACCATGTATATTAACAATGAAATTAGGTTGACAAGATAAAATAGTTCATTTGTTCAAGTTTCTGTTCTTCTGACATTGCAGATTCTAAGCCTTTGTAGGGTTGTCTAATTCTTCAGTTCTTCTAATCTTTAAACAAGGCTGCGCAAGTCTTTCATGTTCATATTATTAAACAACCCCAGATAGCAAACATATTCTGGCCCACAGCTGGCCTTTATCCCCCATTTTAATTTGGCCCATTTGCTGCTTGAATTAACGGCACTTGGGCGGACCGCTCATGGTTGCAAGATGTGGGCCACATATCAGCCAAATGTGAAGCACACACAATTGGGCCAAACCTGGACCAGAAACTAGCCACTTATGGCTCATATATAGGTAGTACTGCCATATATCTGCCAAAAGTGTTCCATATCTGATATGGTACATGTGGGCCAAATGTGTTTTTTCAATATCAGGGCCACATTTGGCTCACATGCAGTTTGCTACTGCTGATAGTGGGCCAGCAGTGCCATTTCTGAACCAGAAGTGGCCCACATCTGTATGCTGTCTAGGAATAGTTTATCCAAAACGCATATGTATACATTTTACCACTTACCCAAGATGTAATTGGTCACCCAAGACATATTTGTCTGGAACTTAATAGTCACCTATAATATCCCAGTTATTTCCAATAAAATATATCATCAACCCATACATCTCTCAACCCACTCATACTGGATAAGAATAAAAAAATGCTCCACTCAGAAATCATATTAAAAATAATTTTGCTCTTAAATTGCAGTCAGCTTGACAGGATAAATTTGGATGTTTTGTTTCTTTAGGGCAGGACTGAAACTGATAGACCAGCATTTAAAAACCTGGACTCCATGCATGTCTTGTCAAATTGATTACATCTGAGGTACACCCAACACAACTGCTGGATGAACTGAATTTTGACACAAATTTATGAATTAAATTATGTCACTGATTTCCAACATATTTGGATGAACCATCACATTTTCAAACCAACTTTTTTATTTAAAAACATATTTCAGATCTGTTAAAGTATAACTTTAACATTTTTGAGGCTTTACTATCTTTTGAGCTCTCTAGTTCCCCAGTCCTCTTTCTGAATGGCTACATGGCCAGCAGTCCTTTTATGTTGCTGGTGCTCCTCCCCTGATGAACCCCAGCTGTTTGTGATCATGGGAGGAGCAGTCACATCACTTGAGCAGCCCAGATGGCATCTCTACCTCTCCAAAGCAACAAACATAAAATACTTTTATGTAACTACGTCTGTTCAATTAATCTCAATTAATTGTTAAAAGTTCAATGAAAAAATTTACAGATCTTTTGAACAACAAAAAGCAAGCAGCCACTATGTTGAGAAAAAATGAAGATAATGACATGTTGAACAGTAAGATACTGTATATGTTGGAATGCTGAAAACTGAAAAGTCAGAATATGTGCATAGCAGTAACAATTAACAGTACATAAGCATATTTACTGTGTAAGAAACAAATTCTAGATTTATAATATTTAGCAAATTGTCCACGTTTTTGTTGTTGTAGCTCCCAAATGCTGAAAATAGTTTTACTAATTACTGCACAAAAATGCTAGTAAGCAAAGTTAGATTATAAGTTTAAAGTTAGTTTATAAACTGTTCATAAATAAATATAATTTATTAACATTTTGTGGTGTTTTTAAAATATTACATGAACCTTACCTACTTTTCATTTGTGACACTGAGCATGCACTAACAGTGCCAGTGGGGCTCATGACGGTAGTCACTGCGAGGGCAATGTGATTTATCTTTATTGGTTTATTGCGGATATATAAAGGAGCTGGTAACATTGAGCATGCATTAACAGTGCCAGTAGGACATTGAACAGCTTCAGTCACTGGAGAAGCTGATGTGGATCTCTGGTTAAGAAGGTTACTTAAATGTAAGTTCATTAAAGTGAGCTAGAGGGGGTGAGTCTGGAACACCCCACATTATTGTGTACCAATGAGTGCAGGAGTTTTTGGCATCTTATCAGATATAATTGATTTGATGACAAATGATTGACACTTCAATTTTTATGACTAAAATGGGACCCAGCCACCTTTATCCTTGCTTTACATTCCTGGTAGGAATTCAGTAGAACTCAGTAGGTCAAATTAGCTTTGCTTTATTGAGATCAAACTATTATATTAACTATTAACCAATTATCAAAGATGTAAGTAGCTTTTTTAAAGCCAATACATTTTCACTTTGAATCTTTTCATTTGAGTTCAAGTAGAAAAATACGTGCATACGATTTCTTTCCTTTTAAAATATTAAAAAACATGCACATATATGTATGAATAAACTGTAAAAATGAAAATATAACAGAAGCCTCAGTGTTTATTTGTGGCTCTGGTGCTAGACTGAATGGAGCTCAGACCAGAAAAAAGTTGAAACCTCTGCAGAAAAGTAGTTCATATTGAGAAGCTGTTTTGCAGCGGGGGTCTGTTTTCTGCTGATACTATTTGTATTACGTTATTGTAACTTATCAGTGCTCCTCTGGCAAAGTCAAAGACATACAGCCCACTGATGTTACCCCACAATAAATCTTTAGGACATGCTGAATTTTAACTGTGCGCATTCATAGCTTTCAAACTCATTCTCTTGCCAATGAAAGCATTGGAGATATGAGTGTTCTGATGACCAGACTCTTTGCAAAGGGCAAATGTGCCATAGGCAAACTGCATAAGCATACTCTTTGATAAAAGAGAAGGCAGCGGGATTAAGACGAGGCTTTGTCCCCACTGTCATTACAATGTTCCATACTCTAGAATATATCTATTATTAAGTCCAGAGTGGTTCTAATAGGTGTGTGTCACTGCCGTAGTGACAAGGATGTACTTTGATTGTTCTTAAAATGCGGTGTGTTGGTCTTCAATCAATAACAAATGTTGGGTTCATTGATGATAGCCTCGTTTTTCACTAATCCTGTCCCTAATTTGCTTAACTTGTACTCTCTGCTGAACTAGTGCTGAAGTGGAATAAGTTTCCTCTCCCATCTCTGAATTTACCCCAGTAAATGTACCCCTGGGGATTTTTTGCCATGTATATCAGGGCTTTACACAATTACTGAAATTTTATAATGATCTACTGAGATGATATAATGCTATTAAAGCAATGGAACTGGATTTCTCTTATTTTCTCTCTCCCTTTCTCTTCTCACTCTCTTTTCCTCCCCTGTCTCTCTTCCTATCTCTCTCTTCCTCCCATTCTCATGGTTCCTTGTTCTTTCTCTTTTCCCCTTGCTCTCTTCCTCTTTTTATCCCTCTGTCTCTTCCTCTACTCTCATCACCTCTCTCTTCCTATGTGTGTCTCTTCCTCTCCATTTCTCTCCTTCTGTCACGCTTCCTCTCATTGTCTCTTTTTCTCTTCCTCACTCCTTCTATTTTCCTATAATTCTCTCTCTTATTCTCTCTTTCCCTTTCTGTCTCTCTTCTTCTTCCTCACTCTCTCTTCCCCTGTCTCTCTTCCTATCTCTCTCTTCCTCCCATTCTCATGGTTCCTTGTTATTTCTCTTTTCCCCTTGCTCTCTTCCTCTTTTTATCCCTCTGTCTCTTCCTCTACTCTCCTCACCTCTCTCTTCCTCTCCATTTCTCTCTCTCCTTTTATTATGCTTCCTCGCATTGTCTCTCTTTCTCTTCCTCACTCCTATTTTCCTATCAATCTCTCTCTTATTCTCTGTTTCTTTCCCTTTCTGTCTCTCTTCCTCTCATTTTCAGTTACTTCCTCTCATGTTTTCTCTTTTCCCCTTGCTCTCTTCCTCTTTCCATCCCTCTGTCTCTTCCTCTACTTTCCCGACCTCTCTCTTCTTCTGTCTCTTCCTCACTCTTTCTTCTCTTCCTCTCTCTCATTCTCTCTGTCTCTTCTTTCTCTTTTCCTTTCTTTCTTTTTCTGTCCCTCACTTTCTCACTTTTCTTCCCTCTTTCTCTTTTTGTCTCTCACACATTCTACCTCTCTTTCCCTTGCTCTCTTCCTCTTTCTTTCTCTTTGATCACTGCCTCTACCTTTCTGTCTCTTCTCTCTTCCTGTGTCTTACCCTCTCCTCTCCCCATCTCTTTCTATCCTTGTGTGTCTCTTCTTCTCTCTTCCTCCCCTCTCTCATTTTTTCATCTCTTCATAAAGTGGCAAAGCTTCAGCTCAATGTCACACACAGGGAGAAAGATAAACACACTGAGGGCTTAATTTCTGGAGGCTTGCTTGCTCCAGAACACACAAGGGACAGACAGATTAGTTTTTTAATTTCATTTTATTTTTTATGCCACAGCTTTGATAAATACTTGATTACAAATGGTCAAGTCACGTTCCAAGGGTGCTGATTATTTTGATGTGACTCCAGGGCACAACATAATTTAGTGCTTTTATTATTATAGTGTTTTCTAATTTGATTGGCCTGTACAGTCTTGATATGTTCCAGTGATATCACAGCAATCCATCAGGGTTTTTCTCTTGCTTCTGTTACTTAACTCTTCTAAGGTTCCCCATGGAATGTTAACTTATACACGCCTTATATCATCGCTGGATATTAAAACAAAGGGGGGACAACTCAGAGGTGCAGACTGTCTATATAGAATACAAATAGAACATCAATGTATTTATACTTACAGTCAAAGGTCTACAGTTCTAGACACTCAAAGCACTTTGACATGTGGGACAGATATTAGGGAGAGACCTCAACCACCACCAATGTGCAGGAAGAGTGGAGATCCAAATTTTTTTCCCAGCTGGACTACCAGCACCTGCCAACAGGACCAATACTACAACTAAAAGGTTTGCTGACCATGATATTATTGTACTTGATTGACCAGTCAACTCATGACCTATAAGCCAAACTGATCAACAATAAAATATTTCTTGAATTATGTCTCTGTACATCAAATGCCTAGAAAACATGACATGTGATGTCTAATTGTATACAGTACAGTATCCCTGTTACTGCACTGGAGCATTGGGATCCACACAGAACACAGGAGTAGTACGCTGTGTTGTCCAAACCAAAAACACACAAGGTTTTCCTTGGAGGTCTCCCATCCAAATACTAATCAGCCCCAGACCTGTGGATGTGCATGATATGTTGTGCAGGTAATATGCATTGCATAATTATGTAGAGTAAAGGGAATGTTTAGCAAAATGAAAATACAATTTCTAAGGCTTTGTGTACACAGAGTTCATATAACTCATAATACTTTAATGAAACTAGTTATTGTTGACAACAGGCTGAAAATGAGTTCATATGACTCATTAAGAGTATCAGTAACATGGCTGTCAGTGTTACAGTATATCTTAAACTGACAAGCTGCAGACATGACTGTTGTTTTGCAGGTGATGCCATGCTGAGTCTTACATCATGAATCATTTTGATGAGCTGCTCTGGTGCTTCATTAACACAGGGAACAGATAGACTGCTCACTTTGTGTGAGAATGGGCTTTATATGTAAGCATGCACTGAGCTGGGCATGGCAGTGTGTGTGTGTGTGTGTGTGCCTGCCTGTCTGTTTGTGGGTGATTTATACACTGCGTATCCTGCGTGTTCTCTGATCTGGGGCATGATGGAATGGGTTGATAAGGTAGCACTGAGGCTTCAGTTTGAATAATAGGTACTATACATTACAGCAGGAGCCTGAAACAACTCAGTTAACAAAGAGCATCGTAGTGAAGAGGAGCGTGATCAGTGGGCAGAGAAACAGGGAGGAGACTAACTGGGAGGCAATAACACTGTGATGAGATTCTCTGTAACTTCTGCTGATGCTGGAATAGCCAAATCTTACTTACTCCTTTCTTGTGGTTAGGCAGGTCAGGCATTATCTTTTGTAGATGTACAACACCAGTCAAAAGTTTGGACACACCTTCTCATTTAGGGTTTTGTCCCCTACATAATTCGTACATTGTAAATTAATACTGAAGTCATTCAAGCTATGAAGGAACACACAAAGAATCATGTAGTAAATTTAAAAGAGTTAAACAAACCAAAATGTTTTAGATTTTAGATTCTTCAAAGTAGACACACAACTGATGTCTCAAACACATTAAGAGGCAAGAAATGCAAGTCATGAACTCTTGACAAGGCACAACTGTTAACTGAAAGCTATTCCAGGTGACTACCTCATAAAGCTGACTGAGAAAATGCCAAGAAAGCTGCCATCTAAGCAAGAGGTGCCTACTCTGAAGAATCTAAAATACAATATGCTTGCTAAATAATTACATACGTATTTCTTCATAATTTGGATGACATTAGTATTAATCTATAATGCAGAAAATCAGAAATATTTCTAAATGTTCTTCCAAATATTTAAATAATATATATTTTTTTAATAACACACAGATTAACCATATTTTGTTCCTCAATAAGCCACTTTTGTTTCCGAGCTACGTCTGTATCTGTATTTAATGTTGAGCATAAATTAGCCTTTAGCAGAACCATTTCTTGTAAATAAGTGAAAACACGGCACATAAAAACCACAGTGTTAAAATCTGTAGATTCACAAGTTAGGCAAATATTTAATAAAGGAATGTGTGGCCATGTCAACCTCATCCACCATCTTATGTGCTTTATCCTGGTCAGGGTTGTGGTGAGTCCCCCTATCTCTTCACTGGGTGCTGAGAAGGACATTACTCTAATTTAACTATAACTAATCCATTACTGGGCACCCACACAGACATACACACACTCCCACCAGATCAGTATAGAGTAGCCAATTCACCTGACCTCCATGTTTTTAGACTTTGAGAGTCCGATGCACACATGGGAAGAACATAAAAAGTCCACTCAGATGGGGCCTCAATCCCAAGACCTCTGAGCTTGATAACCACCAAGCCACCCACATCCACCCAATGCATCCTAAAGTCTGATTTCAGCAAGAGCTGACGTGTGGAAAAATGAATAATAAACAACTTGCACAGAACTTCCAAAAACATAATTAGCAATCCATCATAGCTCTTGGACAGCACTAAGCTACTGGCTTGTTTCTTTTGCTAACTCTATCAATTTAAAGATAATGAGCTAGCCTGTGGGCTAATGCTTAATGAAAGCTTAAAACTGCCATTAGATATTAAGCTAGCTAGCCAAGAAAGACAGCATCCATTGAAGGCAATGTGCTCAGTGATGGTATACTCAAACCACTTCTCTTCTGCTAGCCATGTGACATGACTAAATATGATTTTAGGTGCTGTGATGTAAGACAAAAAGCACACTGTTTTTTCCAATATACATGCCAATCTTTTCTGGACTGAAATATCTCTTTATAATCTTGATGTTCATCCCAGTACTCAATTCAATTTCAATGGCACATTTCAAGTGATTGAATAGAAATATGGAACATGAGATTGGAGGTCTGTTGTGGTCTCTTACCCTTTATTATGCACCTCAGGTGGAGGAGATGATAGTTAAAATTTAGAACACAATAAAAATATATATTCTCAGTCAAGACAAGGAGTGTGACCGAAATGCTAAAGTTCACATTTATTGATTCTTGTGTAAAAACACACAAATCAATAGATGAATTAAGACACTCTCTGCACCATCAACTTGTATCAGTATTCATCAGTTACATAAAGAAACCAACATGCACTGCTTTAACACAGTTGAAGTGGTTTCTTTTCTGTAGTTCTTAGTCCATCATTGCAATAATGTACACTTGCTGTTCAGCAGGGCTTTTACTGTATGATGAAAAGCAGTCAGTAAACATATTAGGGTCTTTGTTTTTAACTGTGCTGCTTTTTAATATAGTTTTTCAACAGACTCGAGTTTCTGAAAAGCCGTCATTCTTGTTAGCTAATGTTTCTTTGTTTGCTATTTTTTTCTTTGCTTATAACACTTGCAATACACTTTCGTATGCACTCACCTAATGCAGTGATCTACATTTTGACTAGACAATTCATACAGCATAACATCTGTAGATTCCCCCAAATTACCAGAGATAGCCTGGATGCTATTGCTTGAAATAGACTACAATTGCTGATGGAGTGCTTGGGTTTGGTGAACTGTAGAAGGTCATTTACTCTAGAATTATTATTTAGCAGACTAGACATGACCATTTCAAACCATATCTTGTCAGTAATCTCTGGGTGCATAAAGGCCAAGGGCAGAAACCACTGCTGAATGTGCGTGACCATTGAGTTCTCAGGCAATATTATTTGAAAAACATTCATGCTACCATGATGGACAAATCATTATCACTTAACACAGTCTGCAACTGCATCCAGAAATTCAACCTGAAACTGTATCATTCAGAGAAGAAGTCATATATTAATTTCACACAGAAATGCTGATGAGTTCTCTGCGCTCAGTAATCTGTTATCTGAGATAACTGAAAAACATGTTCTGTGGTCAAAAGAGTCCAGATGCTTGTTTGTTGAAAAATAGACATTATGTGCCAAAGATGGACTGTTAACAATGAAATATGGAGCATTTGTGACAGCATAGAGGTGCATCAGTACACACAATGTGGGTGACCTGCATATATGTGAAGGTATCACTGATGCAGATACTTACATTGGAATTTTGAGACATATGCTGCCATCAGGATTTCATATTTTCCCATGAACTCCATGTCTATTTCAGAAGGACAATGCTAGACCTCATTCTGCACAAATTACAACATTGTGGCTTCACAGACATTTTTTCACAGTGTTTGTGCTTGACAGTCCAGATCTGTCTTGTGTATATAAAATGCATATTTGCATCATAAAGATGAGGATCAGACAGGTTAGGGCATTCCTGCCATATAACTAATCATATACACTTAGTGTCATATTAAGTCCTAATCGGACAGAGCTGTACAGAGACCTCAGCCGGGGCTCAAAGTAAAAAGAGGAACATGAAGCAAGATTTCAACAATATAAGAAACTATTCTGAACTCATAGAACAGAACTCATGAAACCCACCACACAGCTGGCAGACATGTTTTACTCAACAGTGAGTCTTGCTTAAAACTGACAAATCAGTTTAATAAATCATTTTATCAGTGCTCATCAAATTTTTCAAAAGGACATTATTTCATGATAACATTTAAAAGACTTGCCAGCAGTATTAGCACATGAACAAAATGACTTGGAAACCCTCTAAAGCTAAACAGGTTGGCATCTGGTTAGTATTTAAATGGTATATCTCCAAATAAAACCCTGTGTGGCTGCTGAAGTTAGTTTAGGTGGGGACAACCGGAGACATTCCTGTGTATCTGTGTAGATACTGTGTTTATCCCCAGTGCAGTGATGCGGATACTACCGTATAAATGGTGCTGTCTTTTGGATGAGATGAAAAATTGAGGTTCTGATTGGTGTTGATGTACTGGCTAAATTTCCCATTTTGGATCATCCCCATCTTCAAAAATAGGCTTAATCTCTCCTTATTTCTCTGGATAAAGTGTGGTTAGTGTTCTGGTGCAGATTGGCTGCTGTTGCATCATCCAGGTGGACGCTGCACATTTGCTTTGGTTGGTGACTCGCTAATGCCTGTCTAATGCGTTTGAGTATCTAGAAAAATGCTGTAGAACTGAGGATGAACTGTTCTCATTGATTTCATTAATGATTTCATTCATTTCATTAGCTATTTTGTTCTTGAATCAATGCTGCAACAACATACAGCTGGACAAAAAATAGCTGAACAGACAATTGTCCAGGTGTTTGTGGTCTCCAAAAGTAGAAGCACTATGTATAAAAATGTGTTATACCCAGTATGGACACTATGAACCTCAAAGTCATTGTTTCATTGTAGATATAATGCGATGGAGTACAAAGCCTCTGTCCAATTAGTTTTGTGGCAAGATTTTCTGTGGCAAATGCAGTACATTCATAGATACCAAATGTAATGACTGTTTGTGACCTGTCTGCTCCCAGAGTCACCCTTAAAGTCTCTATTAGAAGAGCTGAAATAGAGCCATGGCCCATCAATGACAGCATTTGAAGATTGAGGCTTTAGCATGTCTGGTCTGCCTAAACAGATAGCAGAGGTGTGATGGTAAATGACAGCCATGTTTCCACAGTCACCAATCAGTCAGCACAGCAGTCAAGTGCAAATGCCACAGCATTCATTGCAGCACAAATGCTCTTTGCTCTCACACAGCTCAGCCCTACCTCAATCTATCCTGGCTATCTCAGAACAATCTGCCTTTGCCTTGCAGTTGCCATTCAACAGTGATACTATAGATAGTAAACTGACAAGGCATTTTACTTGGCAGAGAGTTGAACTTGTTTGCGTTATGTGATTTCAGCACAGGAATGGACTGCATTTGGAAGCCTATAAAAATGACATCATTGAAATGTCCCCTGTACAGCATAAAAACCTGTTAAGTGATATTTAGTAATGGTTTATTCTGTTATTAGAGTCCCAGAGACAGCAAAAAGCTTTGCTTTAATTTTTTTGGTACACTAGCTAATACTAATTACAACCTTAAGACTAAATGAATGTGAATGAGGGGGGTGATTAAGTTTTAATTAATGCATTGATTTAATAGGTAAATGAGATGTAAGTTCATGTGAACAGAACTCTTGAAATGATTGAAAATTCATTCACTGGAACACCAGAGAAAGTGTGGGTGTGTAAATTATTCAGTCTGCAGACTACACACATACTCCTTTATGTGTACTTTAACCATGAGTTAAACCAGCTACTACGAATATTCATGATTGTCTTCTGCCAATTATCTATAGTTTTGTGTTTTATGTTTTGTGAATTAAGAAAGTGAGAGAGAATGGTTCTTCAATTGATTATCTCTGCCATTTTCTTCTGCCCTGTTTTAGTTAGGACTAAATGTGATGTCAGATTTGCCCAAATACCAGTCAGAGCTATATATTTCAGCTAAGTACAGCGGGACATGGCCTGCATTCCTTCCACAGCAGATCACGTAGTTTTTGTACTGTGGATACTTATAAAGCGGGTTGAAAAGTTCAGCTTAAATGGAAAAGCTGAGCTTGTCATGTATTACTTTTCAAGACATAGTGAGTGTGTTTACATGCACGTCATAATCCGATCAACCTGTTTACATACACGTGAGTAATCAGATAATGAGAAACTATGATTAAGGCAGTAATTAGATTTCTGCTTTACAATCAGCCAATAAACTAACAAAAGCAGGTAAATGTCATGTACAGCCCAAACTTCATGCTGTGGCTTTTTTTTTAAACATCGAGACACTTTACATGAAAATATGAACATACAGGTGCTGGCTCAAAAAGATTTTCAGTTCAAAGATAAGTATTAATTCATGGCCATGATTTATGTAACTTAATTGAGGTTTGCTAAAAGACTCAGCCACTCAGCCCTCCGAACACAGACTTTACTATCCCCCATGAAAAGTGACTGCTTCTTGCACATTCAGCTTCTTTGCCACTCAGCAACCATTAATTAAACCAGGTAGCATTTTACCTACATTTTTAGTGTATTACAAATTTTATTATGGTCTTTTTTCTTGTTGTAAATGGCTGCTATTCATCAAAATCATAATCTTATGGCTCAAACGATGATTGGTATATACAGCCTATATTGTCTCAACATTAATGCATTATCATTAATAAAGCATTAATGCTGTGTTCAACAGCAATGATTTTTTAAATGCAGTGAACACATGTTTAGCTTTGAATGCATTTCAAATCACTAAGAGATTATTGTTCTATTTAAACAGAGAATCAATAAAGTGCCAGGGATGAGATACTCTGATTCATGTTCAAAATGATGTTTCAGACCTAAAGTAAAGTGAAATTCTATTAATTTTCTGCTTTGTTAGATCATGTTCATTGGTGTGGAGAGTGAAATCAGCAACAACACTGAGAAACCGCTTCAGAGCAGAATAAATACCACCTCAGTCTAAAGCTACCCTAAGCTCCTGTTGGTTTGTACTTTCCAAAAAATGATTTTGCCCCTCTGATTATTGAAGGAAAGAGAAATTGATTTATTAACATTAACAACATATTAACATATGGCCAGTTTCATATTTTGGGGGAATTTTTCATGGTAAAGGACTTAGTTGTTGAATTATTGAATATTCAGAAACACATTGTTGAAGTGAATTACTACTATGTATTGCTTTAAAATTCAGAAAGTCTTTAAAACGTGCCTATTGGTAAATAGATATTTCACTCTTAAAACATGTTTAAGCTATTTTAAATGGGGCTGTAACATAATGCCTTAAAACCAAAAGCTTACACTCCATTATGTACATGACTGAACTTATTTACTTCTGTAAAAGGACTAAAATGAGCTGTTGCTTAAGAGTCTAGAGGTCTACGTGTTTCACACAGAACAGAATCAGGCTCTTCAGATGGCAGTTTTCTGAAAGACTCTTTTTATTCCACAAGACATCTGCATTAATTATAGTCTCAAACTGGCCGTCCACTGTGACTCTCTTCTGTATTACTGCACAATGAAGTCTCTGTGAAGTGAAATACACAACATGTGTATGTGTAGTGTGGAAAAAGAACGCTTTGTGAGTTTCACTAGCTGTGTGTGTGTGTGTGTGTGTGTGTGTGTTGTGCAGCTGCTCTTTAGAATCACTCTTCCTGAATCTGAATTAACCTGCATTAGCCAACAGTATTATACCTTGCTCTTTCCTGCCCATTATATGTCTTCCCACTCCTCAAAAAGAGGCTTTATATACTAATCTCCCGTGTTCTTGTCCCAAGAATCGGCAGTGATGAGCGTCCCCTAAGAATCTCCCAAACAAGAGAATACTGACTACAGAAAGCTGGCTGCAAAAGATATTTTCAAGCTGGGATATCAAATGATTGCTACTTAATATGGATCATATAGAATAGTCAATTTTTTTTTTAAATAAAGTTTTTTTCTTGAAATACTAAAAAATGTTTTATAGAACTCGAAAGAACTCTGCCTACTTTATGGTTCTGTTATGCAACAGGAAACAGAGGTACCTGTCCAGGATACAGGTAGCTTTGAATTCAGATTAGTGACCGCACAGTGCACACACACCACAATACCAGGTGGAAAATGGCTATAATGTGCAGCTTAAGTGACTCAGTAATAATCTTATTATCTGTGTCTGTAGAGACATGCTAAAATATCCCAGTGGACAAGGTTGATGGCTTCCACATCATTCCTCCATTTCAAGTGTTGCCAATTGCCACATTTTTGGTCCTGTTAAACTGTTCACGTAACACTGTAGGGCAGCCAAAAAAGAACACTGACAGCCCAACTGTGCTCGTGACATACTACTTACCAGCGTTGCTCTGAAAGTACAAAGAAAGAGGAGGTAACTCATTCTTCTCACTCAGAGGATAAAAGGGCCAATTGAGATTAATTAAAATATGTGGCTATACTTAGCCATATGCGGGTCATGGCATGGTGATGGATATTTGCTCTTGGATTATCACACATATTGAAGTTTACAGGTAGGCCTGGAGAATATTAATTAGTAAGATTCTGAGCCAGAGCTGGCATACGATGAAGAATGATTGTGCTTTAATGTTGGATCATGTATCCTGTGACTCACTAGCTAATGTCTCATCATAATCACACATCTTCAGACACATTTACTCAAATTTAATACCTGAGCAATACAAACACAAAGAGATGTTTGTTTATATGCATTGTGGGGACATCACATAGGTGTCAATTAATTTCCTGAAGAATGACCCAAACCGTAACAATAACTAGTCCTAACCCTACCATTAACTTTATCCTAATCATAAAACCTACCTTAAAATTTGATGATTTAAAGTGTAATGATGTTGTGGGGACCAGATTGTGTGGTGTACAGATTTTGGTGCCCATGACATGGCATATACACTACATACTCTATAATAAGTCACCCATTAAATTTAACATTTTCAATGATGACACAGTCATCAGAAGGAAATTAAACAGCTGTAATAAAACCTTTAAACTCACCATCAACTTGTAGGAGACAAAAACTGAACTAAAAAGCAATGGCATTGTCCAATGTCACCCTTCTACCATAGAAGTTTGAGTATCTTGAGCAGCAACATTTGCGGATTTTACAAATAAATTTTTACTGAAAAATCAGAGAATTAAAACAATATATATTTTACTAACAATTTTTGTAATATGTTACATAAGTAAATTTTGTAATTAGGTGAGATCTATGAGGGCAAGTCTCCCTATGGATGTAGAATTAATTTTAATCAGTTTTAATCAGACAAATACATTCTTTTTCAACATATTCTCCCTGCTTTTCAATACACTTTCTCTATCTAATTACAAACTTTTGTATTCCCTTACTAAAATGTTTTTGGCTGAGCCATGAATGCAACGCTGTCCTCTTCTGGCTTCAATATCTGTCCTCTCGTGACTTCTTTCAGGGGATCCAGAAAACTTTAAGCATCAATTCTCCAACTTGTTCAGCGATTGAGGATATTTCCATTCCATACTCCATACCATTTACTCTCAGGCTCGTAGTGATGAATCCTCATCACCAGTAATGATTCTTTGTAAGAAATGTCCACATTCATTATAGTATTGCTGCAAATGTTGTTTGCAGATGTCCAAACTCATCTGCAACAAATCATTGCATGCTGCTCTTCTTTTGGGCAAATCATAAGTGGGGCAGCCATTTTTTGTTGCACTGTAGTCATAAATGAATTGACATATGGTGGAGACAGCAATCCAGCACAGAAAGCATTGATAAGACAAAATTGTCAATGATAACAGAAATAAAAACAGAAAATGCTGCAACTTTCACTGAATTATGATGCAGAGGTCTGGGATCAGTGCAGTATGGTATATCATATTTTTAAACCAGTAAGCAGACATATTAAAGGGATTATGAGAGATGTGTGAGTGGAGACAGGTGGAGGAAGAGAAGCTTTCCGCAGGCCTTGTAGTGGCCATTCCACCATCAGAATGGAAATGCACTTGATGGATTTTTTTACAGGTTAAAATCAGCTTCCAGTTTAGTTATGGCACATTAATGTTCATGCAGCATACAGCAAAACAGATGAGTGTGTAGAATCTGAGCTTTCTCTCTGATACTTTCAATCACTGTATAAAAGACGTTCTAAGGCTTTATAATTGATGGATGCACTGCAATAGTAAAATGTAAGTTACAGGGGTTAGACAATGAAACTGAAACACCTGTCATTTTAGTGTGGGAGCTTTCATGGCTAAATTGCACCAGTCTGGTGGCCAATCTTCATTAATGTCACATTGCACGAGTAAGAGCAGAGTGTGACAGTTCAATTAGCAGGTAAGAGCACAGTTATATAGTATACAGTATTGCAATGCACACAACATTATGGGTGACATACCAGAGTTCAAAAGAGGACAAATTGTTGGTGCATGTCTTGCTGGCGCATCTGTGACCAAGACAGCAAGTCTTTGTGTTTCCTCCACCAGCATCACGTAGTGACCTGACCACTATCCTGCAAGAAGAATGGCTTAAAATCCCTCTGACCACTGTGCAGGACTTGTATATGTCATTCCCAAGATGAATTGACGCTGTATTGGCCGCAAAAGGAGGCTCTACACCATACTAATAAATTATTGTGGTCTAAAACCAGGTGTTTCAGTTTCATTGTCTAACCCACCTGAACATGCGTGTTCTTGTTCAAAATAACTAAGTAAAAATAGACAACTTCCTAGTTATATTCACTGAATATCTTTGCTGTCAAACAAGTGCCTGCATTTGTGGATAATTTTCATTTTCTGCATAATGTGAGATTAGCCGAAGCCCTTTCCATTGTCTTACATTTCCAAGATGATTGGGCCAATAGAAATGCTCCAAAATAACTTTGAATACAATCTCTGTACATTATCTTTGTACATTACATTGTTTTTGCCCTCTGTTACCTTTGAGAGATAGTTGTTTTTCTTTGGACAGTGACCATATGCACAATGAATACTAGCCTGCTGCTGAAAATTAGATTTATATTGAACTTAATCCAGAGACACTGACTTGATTCGTCTTGACTTGAGATTCTTTCATGAGGAAAAACACAAAGAAAACTGATTAACTTAGGACCACCAACCTTAATCTTGTAAATGAATAAAACCTTCCAGTTCCAACAGTGTGTGTTTGCTTGTCAGTTTTGTTATGGCCACCCACTGCTACTCTAGCTACGGAATTCTACCACAACTCTGGTTCTGGAGAATAACTGCTGATATTTAAAATGAACAACAAAACAAACACTCTTCCCCCTTCAGTGCTCTTTCTGAAGCTCCGCCCCCCAAAATTAATGTCCATGAATTGCCAAGTTAACAACACTGGGCATGCAGACCAAAACAAAGAGAACAATGTCATGGCAGGTAATTAGCTTTAGCAAGGTTAGTATTAGCTAGCTTGTGGGCTAGCAAACTGTTGCTACAATTTCTACAGGTAAACAAACAAAATTCACAATTTGGACAAAAGAATACTGAGCTATTTCTGTGAAACAGCAAAAATAAGTTAATGTTCTCCAATTATCTATGGGGAATTGAGTAACATCATAATCCCTTTTCATGCCTTTCAGCATTCTCCACTGTTCAAACTCCTCACCATTGTTTACATGTCTTAGTTTCTGCCCTGTCCCTTCCTCTGAACATATAATTAGTTGACCAGAGGAGGATGGGTCCGACAAGTGAGTCCAGTTCTTCCCAAGGTTTCTACCCTGATGAAGTTTTTCCTTGCCACCATCGCTGTTAGCTTGCTCACTGGGGATCTGGTGTTTTGTTATTACTAACCCTGTAAAGCTGCTTTGTGACATCAATTGTAAAAAGCTCTTTATAAATAATAAATTGGCTGTGATTGATTTGGCTTTGTACTTGGCATGAGCACCAGCCAGTTGCTGATTGGCTGGAATAATTTTGTTTCTCATTCTGAGCTGCTTTGTTTCCTATTTACAGAGCCAGATCTCACTATTAACAATAGAATCATGAGGAACCTTTGGCTGAAAAGTGTACTGTATTGAAAGTGTGCTTTGATTTTAAAAGAAAGAATCAAAATAACCTGAAACAGTTTAGTATTTATGCAAACAAAGCAAGCTACAGCTAACATTCCTTTAAAATGTATTCAACTACATTAGCCGTTACACTACCTAGCATACTTGCTATAACAGGCTTCTGGTTGGAGAATATATATAATCTGACAGTTTTTTTAGGGTTTACTTCTATACAATGCAATGTTTGCAGCATGTAATGGGACTAAATTTAAATTCTCTACTAAAGACTTCAGTCTCTGACTTGCACACCAGAACAAATCGGCTTGACTCGTCTCTGACTCGACTCCGAAGTGTCTCATGAATATTAGGACATATAATAGGACAACTTTGAGATGGTGTCAGGAATTCTCTCAAGGAGAAGTGACAAGAGTAAGCTGTAGTTATGTTAACATCAATGAAACAGGGGTGTAGCTTAAGTTTGTTAGGTTGTGAGAGTCATTGGTATTCTGGTGTTTAGTAGTGTCGTTTTGGGGCTTTTTTACTCTGTTCTGATTAAACTGGGTAATTAAGACCTAGACTTTCAATTTGGAAATTAACTGGTGAGTGAAATTGAATGTAAGTGGATGGAAAACATTAATAGATGCAGGGTCAGGGTCGCCTTGAGTCCACATACCCCTTCATTGGGTGCTAGGCAGGGCATTAAACACATTTAATCATAAACAGGATGCCAATTCATCGCTGGGCACACACACCAGGGCCATTTAGAGTAAACCAATTGACCTGACCTCCATGTTTTTGAACTGTGGGAGGAAACCCAGGCAGAGAGAGAACATGAAACTCCACCCATAAGCGGGCTCAAACCCAAGACCTCAGTGCTGAGAGGTGAGCGTGCTAACCACCAAGCCACCGTGCCACCCACTAGATTTCATATCTTGTAAAATATTGTAAATATTTTGTAAAATGTTGTAAAATGTTGATAAAAAGAAGTCAACTGATATCCTATCCACAAGATATGCCTGCAATAGCATGGCATGACTTATCTTCTGGTATGACCTAAATCTGGGATTCAGACTTGAGTCCCAGCTGTGTCATGTAGTTGTGAACGTGTATTTTAGCACTGCTGTGCTATCCTGTATGTATGACGGCATGTCTGTAGTGCCGTCTCACTGTGTCTCTACTTTCAGCCAAAGCATAATGCCCTCTGAGTCTGCAACTGAGCACTGTTCAGCACAGATTTGTGTGTGGCTCCCCAGGGAGCAGTCTTGTTCTTAAAGGGTTAATCCATCATCCCAAGCCCCTTTGTTCCCAATAGCAACCTCACTCTCAATCCTCACCAGCACCACAGCTAAACAACCCAATGCTATCTGATACTGAGCCGATTTTATAGACCTGGCTATCTTTTTATAGACTTGGCTATCTTTTTATTTCATTTCAGAGGATTAGTGAGTTACTGGATCCCGCATCCTCTGCTGTGAACAGTATACCCACTAGAGACCACAGTTACTGGCTGTAAGCACAACCACACACAAATGAAAAGGACTCAGAGAATTCTAAATCACGCAGCTCTGACAGTTTGTTATGCAGTGGGTCAAAGTGCAGAGTTGTTTTCATGCACTCTGTAGTATACATTTATTATGCTCTTGAGCTGAAAATAAAGGATATTTACAAAAAATGTTTTTTTTTTACTTTCCCAACACAGAATAGTCAAAAATGTCCTTCTAAAAATGTTCCATGCTTTAGAATAGACCCAAACTAATTTTTTGCAGATGCCCATAAATAAAAAATGGATGGGAAGAGTAATGAAAGTCCATAATTATGTAAAAGAGCTGTTAAAATATGTTTTAAAATTACATAGTAACCCAGTAAAGTAAACATGTCATGAAATATACTAAAGTTAAGTAGAAGTTAAGTAGAGTAAAAGAAGTTAGCTAAAGTAAATGAAGTTAATTAAAGTCACTAGAGTAAATGAAGTTAACTAGAGTAAATGAAGTTAACTAGATTAACTAGAATAAATTAAGTTAACTAGAGTAAATTAAGTTAGCTAGAGTAACTAGAATAAATGAAGTTAACTAGAGTAAATAAAGTTAACTAGAGTAACTAGAGTAAATGAAGTTAACTAGAGTAAATGAAGTTAGCTAGATTAACTAGAATAAATGAAGTTAACTAGAGTAAATAAAGTTAACTAGAGTAACTAGAGTAAATGAAGTTAACTAGAATAAATGAAGTTAGCTAGAGTAACTAGAATAAATGAAGTTAACTAGAGTAAATAAAGTTAACTAGAGTAACTAGAGTAAATGAAGTTAACTAGAATAAATGAAGTTAGCTAGAGTAACTAGAATAAATGAAGTTAACTAGAGTAAATAAAGTTAACTAGAGTAACTAGAGTAAATGAAGTTAACTAGAGTAAATAGAGTAAATGAAGTTAACTAGAGTAAATAAAGTTAACTAGAGTAACTAGAGTAAATGAAGTTAACTAGAGTAAATGACGTTAGCTTGAGTTACTAGAATAAATGAAGTTAACTAGAGTAAATAAAGTTAACTAGAGTAACTAGAGTAAATGAAGTTAACTAGAGTAAATAAAGTTAACTAGAGTAACTAGAGTAAATGAAGTTAACTAGAGTAAATGAAGTTAGCTAGAGTAACTAGAATAAATGAAGTTAACTAGAGTAAATAAAGTTAACTAGAGTAAATTAAGTTAACTAGAGTAACTAGAGGAAATGAAGTTAATTAGAGTAAATGAAGTTAGCTAGAGTAACTAAAATAAATGAAGTTAACTAGAGTAAATGAAGTTAGCTAGAGTAACTAGAATAAATGAAGTTAACTAGAGTAACTAGAGTAAATGAAGTTAACTAGAGTAACTAGAGGAAATGAAGTTAACTAGAGTAAATGAAGTTAACTAGAGTAACTAAAATAAATGAAGTTAACTAGAGTAAATGAAGTTAGCTATAGTAACTAGAATAAATGAAGTTAACTAGAGTAAATGAAGTTAGCTATAGTAACTAGAATAAATAAAGTTAACTAGAGTAAATGAAGTTAGCTATAGTAACTAGAATAAATAAAGTTAACTAGAGTAAATGAAGTTAATTAGAGTAACTAGAGTAAATGAAGTTAACTAGAGTAAATGAAGTCAGCTAGAGTAACTAGAATAAATGAAGTTAACTAGAGTAACTAGAGTAAATGAAGTTAACTAGAGTAAATGAAGTTAGCTAGAGTAACTAGAATAAATGAAGTTAACTAGAGTAAATAAAGTTAACTAGAGTAACTAGAGTAAATGAAGTTAACTAGAGTAAATACAGTTAACTAGAGTAACTACAGTAAATGAAGTTAACTAGAGTAAATGAAGTTAGCTAGAGTAACTAGAATAAATGAAGTTAAATAGAGTAAATAAAGTTAACTAGAGTAACTAGAGTAAATGAAGTTAACTAGAGTAACTAGAGTAAATGAATTTAACTAGAGTAAATGAAGTTAGCTAGAGTAACTAGAATAAATGAAGTTAACTATAGTAAATAAAGTTAACTAGAGTAACTAGAGTAAATGAAGTTAACTAGAGTAACTAGAGAAAATGAAGTTAACTAGAGTAAATGAAGTTAGCTAGAGTAACTAGAATAAATGAAGTTAACTAGAGTAAATGAAGTTAACTAGAGTAAGTAGAGTAAATGAAGTCAGCTAGAATAACTAGAATAAATGAAGTTAACTAGAGTAACTAGAGTAAATGAAGTTAACTTGAGTAAATCAAGTTAACTAGAGTAACTAGAGTAAATGAAGTTAACTAGAGTAAATAAAGTTAACTAGAGTAACTAGAGTAAATGAAGTTAACTAGAGTAAATGAAGTTAGCTAGAGTAACTAGAATAAATGAACTTAACTAGAGTAAATAAAGTTAACTAGAGTAACTAGAGTAAATGAAGTTAACTAGAGTAACAAGAGTAAATGAAGTTAACTAGAGTAAATAAAGTTAACTAGAGTAACTAGAGTAAATGAAGTTAACTAGAGTAACTAGAGTAAATGAAGTTAACTAGAGTAAATGAAGTTAGCTAGAGTAACTAGAATAAATGAAGTTAACTAGAGTAAATAAAGTTAACTAGAGTAACTAGAGTAAATGAAGTTAACTAGAGTAACTAGAGGAAATGAAGTTAACTAGAGTAAATGAAGTTAGCTAGAGTAACTAGAATAAATGAAGTTAACTAGAGTAAATTAAGTTAACTAGAGTAACTAGAGTAAATGAAGTTAACTAGAGTAAATGTAGTCAGCTAGAGTAACTAGAATAAATGAAGTTAACTAGAGTAACTAGAGTAAATGAAGTTAGCTAGAGTAACTAGATTATATGAAGTTAGCTAGAGTAAATGAAGTTAGCTTGAGTAAATGAAGTTAACTAGAGTAAGTGTAATTTTGTTACTTTCCACCTCTAGAAAATGCCAATGATTCTAACCGGCATTAGGATTTCTAAAGACTACAGTTAGAACCAGGTTTAAGTTTAGGTTTTTAGTTAAGCCTTAGGGTGGTAGAGGGTAAGCTTAAGGTGAAATTAATAGTTATTTACACTTTATACATGTTTACACTCTCTGGTCAGCGGCTTCTTTATCAGTCACATCTATTTTAGTCCACTTTGCTGCTGTGCAGTTACAGACTGTAGCCTGTGTGTTAGTCATCATCTTGTCCTTCAACAGTGGACAGTTCTTGACTACAAGACTGTTGTTAGGTGGATAGCTTTGTGTGGTGAGCCACTTGAAACCTAGCAGTGATATGTGTAACAATTTCAGCAACAACACTGTGGTAATTTCAGCTCCACTCTTATAACCATGTAACCACGGAGAATGTTCTACCAGCCAAATACTGCTCATCTGCTCATCAGTGGCCCTGTGGTCAGAAACTGACCAGTAATTAATGGATGGCTGACACACTGTGTAGCAACATGTGGGCTGATGTTGATGATGGACTGCACACCTACATATTGAACTTATATAAGGTGCACTATATGTCCAAATGTTTGTGGACACCCCTTTTCATGAATGATTTCAGCTGTTTTAAGTAGAACTTGTTGATGACACAGATGCAAATCCACACACAAACAGCTTGTTTAGTCCCTGTAGAGAAGTATTTAAGTATTTAGAAGTATTTTTTTGTGCTTGAACATAAATGTTATTATTATTATTATTATTATTATTATTATTAAATATTGACAAATTATGATATATATTTTATTAGTAATTACTAGTTACTATTAAAAATATACTAATAATAACTATTAAACGTTATTATGAATAATAACGTAATAACAAATAACATTAATTATTAATAAAACATTTATACATTATTACATATTATTTATAAATAATAAACTGTTAAAAGCATGTAGCATAAAATTATCACCCAATCTTTTTCAGTCAACTTCACTTCAGCTCATTATCACCAATGTTACACTTATGTTTGGACTGTATAGTCAATAGATCTTATTTGCACAGAATTATACCTAATTTTTGAGTAAACATAAGGAGAAATTCTTAATTATTTTGGTAATAGTTACACTTAGAGGCATGTAAATAGATGGCTTATCACCGACTGGTAGACACGCACACACAGACTCAAATGTTAATGTTTATGAATTTTATTATTAAACCTCTGATATTAAAATACGTCAGACAGAACAACGCTCAACATGTAAACAACTTACAGGTGAAAACGGAAGCTGCGTGACGGAGTGACAATCACACGTTAGCAAGAAATGGCAGAGCCAATCGGTGAGCTTGTGTACGGCCTAAAGGTTTCAGATTGAGCACTTGGATTTCTGCTGGGTCCTAATGCTCGCCCGTCTCCATTTAATATAGCATAACGGAATAGGGGGAGGGTGACACTAGTTTGTGACTGAAACGCTTCTCGAGTAAAACAAAATCCCGGACATTTGTGAAATGACGCACGGACATGTTTTTTAAGTCTCAAAAAGAGGACATGTCTGGGTAAAAGAGGACATCTGGTCACCCTAGGCTAGAGGGATATAAAGCACCCCAGCACTGAGCTGTGGAACTGTGTTTTCTGAAATGATGGGACTCCATTCAATACTTCTGGGATCAGTTTGGAGATGAGGTGGGGAGATGATCATCCAACATGAACATGGTCACTAGTGTGTGTGTGGTTGAGTGTGTGTAAATGGAGTGTGTTGATTGTAAAGCGTCCTTGGGTATCTGGAAAGGCGCTATATAAGTGTAACATTCATTCATTCATCTTTCAACATCCTGACCTCACTAAGTGTTGTTACTGAATGAAATCCTTCTCTGGACAGTAGAGACTGCTACTCCAAGAAAAATAGGATAAACTCTTTTTAATAACCTCTATTTAAATAAATAAAATAAAGGTACATTTGATGAAACATATGTATGTGTCTACTAGATGCTTGCCATGAAGTCACACAATGAAGCAGGACCTGCCAAAGCTGCCCAACATAGTATTTGTATGTAGCACAAGTTAACATATTTAGGCTGTGTTCACATTACAAGCCACATTACACAAATCCAATTTTTTTGCTCAGATCAGATTTGGCTATCAAATGTAAGTGACCTGTGTCTGTCTGTAATGTGAATGAATCTCTCTCTGAATCAGCTCACATGCGCACATTGACACGTGTATCGCCTTCCTCACTAACAACAAAAAATTTAATATTTGTGCAGGGTTGCCAGGTTTACAAAAATACAGTTGCCAGTAAATCTTCAGAGCTGGCAGTTTGCAGGGTTTTTCCACTAAATAAAAGAAGAAATTGAATGAGAAAGTAAGATTTGAAGAAGACATACTTTTTTAAGTTTGTTTAAATGTATGTGTCACTTTAGATTTTGGGTTAGTGTCCGTTTGTGTAGTGTGACTTTCTGTTTGTGTACTGTGAGAAAATAGGACGTTTGGGGGATCTGGCATCCCTGTATTTGTGAGATGACAGATTTGAGTAAAACTGGTAAAACAGATGTGTTAGTAGATGATGTGTGATGGTGTTTTGCTCAGGAGGACAGTAAACAGGTGCTGGACTGTACATGATCAGGTGAAGAAGGTGAATAAATGGTGGCTGCTTTTGCTGTTTTATAGCTACGTGAGTATATGAGAGAAGCCAACACTGGCTCACACACGATGTGCATGCGTACAAGCAAAAAGACATGAAATCTGATCTGACCGTCACATTCAAGTCACATGTCCACAGATATATGTGGTATCTGATCTAGAACCACATATGAAAGTGACTCAAATCTGATTTGAAAAGATTGTATGAAACGTCCACCCACCATGAAAACATCAGATCTGAGCCACATTAAGGCAAAATACCAGTCACTTCAGCCTCTTAATGTGAATGTAGCCTAAATCTTAAAACTTAATTGAGAATATTTGTGTTTATAATCTGATTTGATCTTTTTGTGTGGTTTTAGGGTCCAGCATGTTCATACAGTATATCATACAGAAGAATAATTGTTGGTTCATACAGGTGAATGAACCATGTGCTGAAAAAAAGACTGACATGGTAAACATTGTAATGTGGTTTATAAAAACAAAATCATTGTTCAAAAGCGGTCAAAGTAGCTCAAGACTCCGAAGGTTTAAGGCTCGGTTTTCATGTCTGTTAATGGTTCTAGAAAAGTGAAGTTATAGAACAATCTGATTACAATTACATTCAGTAAAAGGTACTGAAGTCATAGCTTCATTACTTTTGTTTTTCAGAAAGTGCTAAGTAGTCCAGATGTTTAGTATGTTAAGAGATGTTGAATTTTTAATGTTGTCCATTATTAGAGATGCTTTTTTCTGTATTATGTAGACCTTTGTGAAGGTCAGTGTGTGTGTGTGTGTGTGTGTGTGTGTGTGTGTGTGTGTTTGTCCTTTGCGGTTTGTTCTGGGTTACAGCTTGATGTAATGGCAGGCTCCAATGTGGAAAGCATAGTGTACGTTTATTTAAACTCACAAAACCTCCTACACACACACATACACACACACACACTCACACACTCACACACACCAAAATCAATTAGCTCCAGAATAAAAGGAGAGAGCAAGGAGTGGCTCGATCAATCATGCTCACTCACTGACTGCTGACATTTGGAAGGGTCAGCACACACGAATAAACACCACATGCACGCACGCACGCACGCACGCACGCACACACACACACACACACACACACACACTTGTGGAAAGCTTATCCCACTGCATTTGTGTCTGGTTCATATCCGTTCCATCAGTCGTTTGACTGTTTAGTAATTGTAAGGTTTATATTGCTGTGCAGACTCTGACTGAGTGTAATGTAATAGTTGAAGCAGTCTCTCTTGCATTACTTTAACAAAGCCTGCCTGGATTGGCTGTAATCCTCTTATTCTCAGAGTCTCTCTCATTCTTCACCTTTGTGCAGAACTATATTAGCCAGAATCAGTGATGTAGAGCGCTTCTCCCCTCACAGAACATGCACAAAGCTCACTGCAAGCACTGCTCATAAAGCCTCTATTAAGATGAATAGGTTTGGCTGTAGTCAGTTGCTGTAATGATCTGGACCTTCAGCTGGAATGTACTGTTCAATGGTACATATTCATCTTAATAAAGCTTCACCGTCAGCGCTAGATTTCTCTCATAATAATGTTTATGTCTACCATTTTA